>JANSTU010052182.1:0-20443 GCA_027564075.1 Bolitophila hybrida
TTTTCGTAATAAATTTGCACGATTTGCAAACGTTGTTCAAGTGTAAGTCTATTCATTATGAAATGGCAAACCAAACTTAGCATAAATAGCATAAAAAGTGAAAGCTGTCAAAAAGACCATCTACGAGAAAAGTAGTGCCGTCTTGAAAACCTAACCTCTAAAAAAAACACCCTGTATAGGGCTTGCCAATTTACTTGTATCTAAGGGACAAATAGCATACATCCAGGCTTAAAAAACACAGTGTAGAAGTTATTTATATTTTTGGAATTCTGGGTTTAGGATTTGTGAATTTTAGGATTTCCGAATTTGTGAATTATGAGTTTGTGTTTTTTGATACACTTAGGTTTTTATGAACATTGAGAACATGAGTATTTGGATTTATGAAAATAGGTTTCGTGAACTGCTCTCGTTATACTTTGAGCCCCCTCCCTACACGTATGTTTTTTTAAATGTTTTATTTTACAAATATAATGAGCTTGAAAGCTCGTGTAATATCAAATAATGGTAATATGTGTGTATGTTATGTGCAAATTGAAATAATATTTAAGACGTTATTTGAAACAATATATTAATTTAGTTTATTTAACTTAATATAATTATAATATTTATATACAAACAATAAATAATAGATACAAGGATTTGTCATTTACTTATAATAATAATATAATAAAGGACACATATACATATTTTAGGAAGAATTATAAGACTCTAAGGAATATATTCTATTTTTTTTGTTTTGAATTCGTCTTTAAATAATATTTTAAAATTGTAATTTTTAAAAGAACTGAATAAAGTTGCAGCTAATCTCATTTTGTGACTATTTATGTTCTGTTGTCAGTGTTTTCTGATGTTTGTTGTTTTTCGTGTTCTATATGAGTGAGTTCCTGATTTTTTTTTGTATGTGGATGGATGCGGATGGTCTATATGTATTTAATGGTTTATGGGTAGAATATTCTGAGTCTCGTAAATAATTTTAGTATTTTCGTCACTTTTTTTTTTATATAAGTTTTGATTGCTGTTTACAACACATTTACTGTCGGCCTTAGTCTTTTTCACATGTCGTTCGTCAAGGTCTTCGTCTGTCTTCTAAATTAACAACATTTTCGACATAGCAAAATCAAAATCAAAATCAAGATTCTGTCGTATGAAGTCTCATAAATGTCTATCATTGATAGATATGTTATATTGATGTCCAACTTTCACATTGAAATCGAAGTGTACGCGCCGAAGCATAGGCGCCAAAACAGCAGAAAACCATTTTCTCATATCCATTTATTATGCCGACGTTTATCTAATGTCAAATTTATAAAAAATGTATATTTAACAAAATAAAAAAAAACTAGTAATATACATACAGTAACTGGCGGATTAAAGGTCCCCGGCTCAAATCTTGGTAGACTACAGTGTTTTTCAATTGATAAATATTATATAAATTATATTATTGTCAATGACCAATAGCACGAGTTTAATTTTGCAATATTCTATAACTTCTATATATGATAAACCCTGTATTGTATTATCGTGTTATGCCGGTTTCGTTGTTTTCTGTTCCGTCAACTAGACCGAAATGCGAGCAAGGCAGGCACAAGTTCTAAGCTTTTAATGAATTGACAAACATTACGCAAAGTTTCTGTGAAAGGATTAAATTGTATTACTTTGTGACAAGTTCTCAATGTTAATGTAATGTTAGGGGTTGTATAACGTATATGTATAATATACATTATCGTGTTAATATTCATACCTACCTACATATTTATATATAATATATACATTTGTGTTTATACTTTGCATGTTTCACGTGCGAAGGGTGGCGTGTGCTTTATTGTTTGTGGTCTGACATATTTTGTGTAGTAATTTTAGATTATTTATATTTCTATATTTATTTTTTTAAATAAACTTATTTTAATTAATCTTATCATCGAGAATTTGTAACACAAAATACGGATTTTTGAAATTGGGATTTTGAAACACTGGAATTTAAAAACTCGCATTTTTCACAAGAACTTATACTAACTCGTATTTATATATGCATGTGTACGAATACATATGTACGCAAGCATACATGTAGTCTGTAGTGACGACTTGTACATGTTCAAGCACATTGTACAAGCAAATCGAATGCAAGCATAGGGCTATCTCAAAACCGTTATTAAGCTCACCACAGGAGATTTTAATCTACTCGAAAATAAGCTATGCTCACAGTCGACTCTTGTGCAATATTAATAATATACGTACTCCTAGTTTTACCCAGCAATGCCAATCCTCATCGAGGAGAGGGCGTTCTGTGAGGGTAATCTCTCTTTGATTACATAATTCCATCCTCTGCTAGCCTACTATAACCTTAAACCGCGGTATTTGAGCCCTATTTGTGATGTGATTGATTTTTTTTGCGTTATTACTTTGAGTGGCGTTAAAACCATTCAAAGGATATTAAGACACACCACACACACACATACACTCGTTATTCACATTGAAATAGAAAGAGGAGGGCCAGATACAAAGGTGTTTATATAGCTATGGAGTTGTCGTCAATATTTATCCTGTGCATTTGAATCAATGAGAATATGTGTCAAAGAACGTATTATGCTCGAATAATTTTTTGCACATATGGTTCATTTTTCTAATTGGAATTTGCGTTGTTGTTTCGTGATTAGTTTCTTGAAGGGTGACAACAAACAATTTAATTTACGGAGCAACGTTAGATTAAATATGATATTATAATGAAATGATGGTATTGCGTAATTGTGGTTTATCTTTTGATGGAATTTTCCAATGTATGTCTCATATACGATTATGAAAACATGATTTTATTTAAGAGTGATAACCACTATACAGTTGAATCAGTTTATTATTTTTTTTTATAGTAGAGGTATTTTGTTAGTTTTTTTTTCTCAATATACTATATCTCAGCCTCAGTTTAATTTACTACTGGTTTGTGACTTATTCTTTGGAAAATATCTTTAGAATAAGGCTGCGACCCGTAATATTTAAAAGAAAATATATAAAACTTGAATCAAACATACTAAAGCTAACTTTTTAGTTAAAAGTTTTTATATGTATAACATATGATTTGTGAAATTAATGAATCGAGTAAGATTACGAATAGATCTATGAAAACTCAGCTTCGCAAATAGATAGTTGGAACTACATTTATTTATTAGTTTTTAAAAACTTTACTTGCAAAAATTCTTTAATGTGCAGCCATGTACAGCATTACGATATTCACCTAGATTATAAAATTTTCGTAAACGGCAAACAATTCTTATACATAAATGTACAGCACAATCAAGAATTTTGAGAGCAGCAGCTGATATGTCGGCCAAAACAACTTGTCCATATAAGAAGGGTATAGCTATATTTTAAATTCTAAGAGTGGGTAGATTTGCGGTAACTTCTGCTCGATAATGAGTAAACATTTTTTATTTGTGTTTTAGAACGGGTTGGTATCGGTTCGCCGCCAAAAAGTGGTCACCGACTCACAGTTTTTTTTTTAATAATTCGCCGTTAAAAAAATGTCATGTGTAACTACTGTTTTATTTATAACACTCAATTATTGTTTAAATTAATTTAAATTAAAGTTACAATACAATAATATACCAAATCTATATAAAGATGTTTTTTTAAATCAAAATTGTATTCTTCAAATCATAATTGAACAGTAAAGAGCAAATAAGTTGTGAAATCCAAAAGAGATAAAAATAAGCAATTTGGAAAAAAATAAATATTTTTCGTTGGATATGCGAATAAAAATATGGTTTGCAGTGTAAGGGACGAGTTTCTACCCTTTTTTGTGACGATTGCCACCATGTAAGCAAAGAACCATCAAACATGTGCATGATCCAGATGCTGCAACTTATTAATACAGTAACGGTCAAAGAAACATTTACAGTTTAGTGGAAGTCAAAGAGATCGATTTGTTTTTTAAGGACAGGCTAGCTTTTTCTGCTTAATTTCTCTGTTTTTGACTATATAACGTTCATCTGTCTTGTTATATTTTTCATATATGCTGAGGCTCAATTTTAGTTAAATGGCTTTGTTAATAAGCAAAATTTGAAACAAAGAGAATCTACAAGAGGTTCTCGAAACACCTCTCCATCCTTTGGCTAGTGGCATCACTGGTTCATACATTTTTTTATTAATCAAATATATTTGAGCAAATAACTCGTGTAATATATAATAATGTGTGTTTTTATATAAAAAACAGATATAATTGATCGTGAAGTTAAACTATTTAATGTTGGACATATATCGTGATACTAGGCAGGCTCTTACCATCAACTTCGATCGACCTTTGCATTCAGCGGGACGCAGATACATGTTTTATTTATAAATTATTATTATTTTAATTATTTTTATTTTTATCTATGGTATAGAATTGATGTAATAACTTATTTAGAATGCGATGTCTTCTTGGCTTTGAGCCTTCTCTGAATACTAACTTAACAAGCTAACAATTTGAGCCGTTATTTAAACTTAAACTTAAAAATATACAAATCTGTCGAACACTTATCTTTATACGATAATAATAAAATAAATTATAGACACACATCAACAATTGGTCTTGGCCTCATCTGGGAAGCTCGATGAAAAGCTATAGTAAACTTTTTGCAGAGTATTTTTAAAAACTCAAACTCAAAATATTACTTTTGAAACACAAATTTAAAATATTTAGTATTATTATTCACTACAAATTTTATTGGTCAGATCATATTTTACCCAACATATCTATACGGCAAAGTCTTCGAAGGCTATATGGAAAACTAGTAACTTTATTAATTCCAAATTTTACGTACAGCGAAACGTTTTAATAATCTTCTCAAAATATTTGACAGTATAAGTGCTGTTTCAATCTTTTTTTTTTATTTATGTTGCATATTTTCTCATCTCATTGGATCATGTAATCCCTTGTGGGACATAGGGCCAGTGTGCGATGCCGCACACCGGATTCATTGAACACTACGGGTTGACACAACTGGTCAGGTCATGCTGTTTGTGCTGTGATACTCCTATTGGAGCTACTGTGCTCTAACACTCCCAACACATTCCCGATGGTAAGGACTCTAAATATGCCCTGATAAGACTCTAACAACTTTGCAGGGCAAATGCGCATATTTTTGAGATATCTCTATGCACCGAGATCTATCTTGCTATTTTATATTCGGAATCGTGAATCATGCCCTGCAAAGTTGCTAGTCGCGTCAGGGCAAATTAAGACTTCTAACCATCGGGCATGTGTTGTGAGTGTTAGTAGCTCCAATAGGAGTAACACAGCATATTAGCATGACCTTAACATTATTGTGAACCCGTAATTGTTAATGAATCCGGTATGCGGCATTGTACACTGGCCCACCAGGTATTAAAGGAACCTCTATGAGAGAAGACATAAATAAACCAGCATCTATATAATACATACATTATACAATAATTTGTCGTGGAAAAAGGCCATTTTACTGTTCAACGCATGTGTGTGTATAATATACGCATAATAGGTATATAGTGTATAATAACAATAAACATTTAATGACACTTATCACTGATACCACCGCCATATTACGAATTCAATTGGCTATAATTTTGATTACAGCCAATGATGACAGCGTCTGGTGTTCTTTTGTTGTTGCGGGTGTGTGCTTTTGAGTGTCACTATACGCGTTTATTCGGTATATATAGATTGTGTATATGTATATGCGTTTAGCATTAAAGCACTTGTTTATTTATGGTTTTGAGAAAAAAATTCAATAAGTTATAATGGAGCGGAAGTGCTTGCGCCTATTGTGTATAATCTTATCGCTAATTGTCTGAGGGTGGGAACAACTTCTGTCTGCGGGATATAATGTCAGCATTTTTATTATATACTTACGAATATAAATATTTTAAGTTGCAACATATTTAAAAAAGAATAATAACCTATTTAATTTTTAACTGCTTTTGTTTTCAGCTAAACCTAAAGACTAAGCATTTACAGCATCTGAAGTTAAATATTAATTAAGGGTATACATTTATATAATAAATTAAATAAATTTAGAAGTAAATCCTACATATGTTTTTATGTCTTGTTTCAATGAGTTATCTATATAAAATAAATATATGAATTCTAATTTACATTTAATAATAATAAAATAAATTAAATGGGTTAATTTTGTGCTTCCTTTTGGAAATTATTTTTATATTAAACATTATTCTATCATATTCTTTGTTTTCAGAAAAAAATGTTTATTGCCTTTTGTTTATTCACCGTATTCGACACTAACGTAAAGCTAAGTTTCGTTTTACGTACTTTCGAGTTACCAGAAATTTTACTTTTTCATTTACAATATTCAGATATTTAAACAAAACGTTGGCTTTTCTTCCGTTTCCAATTGACTAACAACATTGCTTTTATTTAAATTGGTTTTCTTACTTTCATGTTTCGGGAATTTCAGATATAAAATTCCATCCGAATGCAGAACTGTAATTCATAGATTTACTAAAGGCTGAAAAAGTGACATAGGTCTGCCTAATTTCATGTTGTAGTTTATCAGAATAATGTATGCTATATTTATTCAAAACATATGCAAAAAAGGAAGTTGAAGTTTAAAGTTAATGAATGTCAAAAACTATATGCAAGAAGTAATTTTGATAGAATATACAGGTTTTGAATTAATTTTTAATATGTTTATGTTACTATGTTTATATCAATATCAAATCATGTAAATGGCTTCCTCGGCTTTGCTCTTTTGTATTTCATTGCATAAAAGAAGCTAAATTGATACAGCGCTCATTTTATTTTATTCTTCGTGGGTGAGAGTAGGTCTTTTGGCATAGACCTTAGACTTAAAAAAAATGTCTTTTTGAAACCACATATCGCCCAAGTCCATATGTTGCGATTCTAAGACCATTTCAAATGATAAAGAAACTACATAAATATTTGTTTCTGTTTTTATTTTTTTAATTTGTTTGATAATTTTAACAATGATTGCAAAGGACATTCTCACGAGAATGCCGTCATTTTTTATGGCAGATCCCACAAATATGCCCAAAAAATACAAAACATATTTTTCACATAATCATTACTTCTACTTCAACGCTAACATACTAAAAAAAATAATAAAAGCTTGTTTATTGCACAATTTTCTTCAAAAACGTCCAACAAGCTTAATCTCTAAAAACATCAGTTTTACAAAAAGTGATGTAAGAAATGTAGGATTTGGGTCAATCAGACTTTTTTATGGATTTTCAGATTTTTAGGGGAGTAGGGTCTGTCACGATACAGTTAAACACACGTTTTAGTTTAACTTTATCGTTACAGACCCTACTGCAAATTACAATTTAAATCTTCGATTATACAAGATTGCAGTTTTGTTGGCAGGGTAAATATCCGAGTATACACTGTATACGTCTAGAAATATGAATGAATGTATGTGCCTACAATATTTTATTTTATTAAATGACTGTCAGATATAAAAATTAGGTATAATTGCAGCAGGCGCATGGACCGCCTGACATAGCAGGAGCGCCGCCGTACATGTTTTGCTTATGTTATATTCCGTTATGTTGTATTGCATATACACTGAATTGAATGGAGTATTTACTGAATTGGAACTGAGCGTGAGCAGGGCGTAACTTGTCAATCAAGCATGCATTGTGCTACTGCAATAATAAAGGAGGCCTTCTGTGCGTACCCAGGACATAATCATATGTATATTAGAACTTTTGGTTTGAAATCAATTCGGAAATCACATGCGGCTGGGAAAGTAATTATGTGCTCCAGGCACTGTGTTTAGTATACAGTAAGTAAACGCACTTATTATTACTTAATTGGAATGTAGTTATTGTATAGCTAAAACTTATATAATAAAATAAAATAATCATAAAATAAATCAAGTCTTCCTGCATTTATAAAACACCTGATAAAGTATCTTCATGATCGAGTTCCCGAGGAATGTTAAATTTATTGAAGAAAAAATACTTTCGAAAATGTAGACAGAAATCGAACAGCATTAAACATACATTATAATACTCGCCTAGGTGTATATGATATATGTATATACTAATACATAAATACTTTATACAATTATATATACACACTTACCTTTTACGCCTTTTTGAAGATACCGAAAATTATGCCAACAAATTCATCATCATAAATCATTTCGTAGTATTTTAATATGTTATATTATATTATATAAAGAAATGTGCATTTGGTTGTTTCTCGATAATATACATTATAGCATTTAAGGCTATGTTAGAGACATTTGTAATATCATGTATTTTGTACAAATTTATTACAAAATATTTTTACACTTAACATGTATTAAAATTCATATTTTTAGGGTGTTGTAACTTCTGTTGCATTGTATTTAATTTCAGAGGAGATATTGTATAATTTTGGAAAACATCAATTATCTCATTTAGAATTTTCACGTCTCACCTACTTATCGTTCGGCGCTGGATCCGGGCTACACAAAAAAGACTTTCCGTGACAAGATTGGGTTCATCGCTCCACAAAATATGCGTCCTAAAAAATTGCGCCTTTTTGTGCGTTTTTTCGTGTTTTGTTTCGAATTGTATGCCTGCAGTTATTTTTTCTTTTTACATTTGTTTGGATTTTACACCATTATTTATATCAGAAAACGCATTGCAACAGTTTTGCAGTATTTAATCATATTTTTTTTGTCTTTGAGCAATAAATTCTCGTATTTATAAAAATAAGAGAACGTAAGTAATTATTTAAAAAAATCTAAAATATTTTTAATTATATAAATGTATTCCTATAAAAGGTTAAATGAAAGTATATGAAATCAAAAAAGTAATTACTTGTTCTGACGATTTTTTTATTATCGAATCACCAAATGGTACCCTATGTCCCAAATAGGATTTAAAATATTACTTAAAGATAAAACACGGGATGTCAGAAAATCACGAATTTTCAATTTAAAGAGAGAGAGAGAGATAAATTAAAACCTTTTTAATTATAAATACCTCAGACCGCACACATCGCCCCGAACCCCATGCACACTCCAAGATACTTTCTACGCTCACACCCCAGGTCACTTTCGGACCAATATTTAAAATTACAGTTCATTCAATTAAAAAATCCAATTTGAAAGTCCAATTAGCCATTAAATTCACCGCGCTCATGTCATGTTCGTGATTGTGTGCCTACCCGTAGTTACAGAGATTAAGTTTATGAAAAATCTAGACCATCTAGCAATTTGTATTTAAAGAACTTGAATTTTATAAGTTCAGTTATTGTACTGATGAATCCTGAATGGAAGAAATATGTAACATTTCTACAGCATAAATGTAGAGTCAATTGGCAAGCTGTTTTGATGTATTTGTAATAGCGCAAATATTTAACGTCAACTAAAAAAATACGGAAAAATAATGTAAAAATTAATGTAACTTCTAAAAACTTCATTAATAGTTCAAACATAATCACCAATACAACACAAGGAAAGAGGGACAAGAAAAACTCAACAAAAACGAATTTCAAAGACCACAAAAACCACAAAAACCACAAAACATCAAATTTGTATCTTTAAATAAATATATATTTAACATTTTTGTTCATCTTTAATTATATTTTATTATATTTCAATATATTGTATTACCAAGTTTTAAATACACCCTTGATACCAGGTACGAAAATGTCAGGGGGTACAATGAAAGAAGTCACCCCTCTCTTACCCGTGCCAATCAGCATCCAATCTCTTAATAAATCTATTTTCCCACACACAATAATAAATCACACATACAACACACCTCATCTCAGAAATATTTTAATTATAATAATAACAATTTACAACTCCTTTCACACACGTAAATTGATTGCACCCTTCCAACAGCATCACATAATACACGACTAGCCACTAATATGTACTAATATTCAAACTCGCACTAATCTTAAACTCTTTAAGATGCAACCAAAAACACAAACCTATCCTTCCTATCTACTAACAGTGCCCAACTAGGAAAACTCAAACCGACAAACACCCCGACAAAAACAGATACACAAAAAATTATCTCACCACTCAAAACTGCAGCCGCTTTCCAACAAAAACTCTTCTCTAAAAACATTATAGGATTCCAAGTATCTATGAAACCCACATCTTCCCATTTCAGATCCGAAATCCTGACCGCATCCGCCACGGTGACTGAAGTACCCCACGTTCTGGGGTACTTCGATGCGACTTATTCTATCAGATAAATGTAAATTAACTTTTGTTTCGTCATATAAACTACATTTTCCCAATACTGTGTGAAGACTAGACCAGAAATATTATTAAATATATGATTATTTGTATATTTTTATTTTGAGGGATTGCGTTTTTGAGTTGTGTCATTATAGATATTTATACAAGTTTCGCATTATTTGTTTTATTTTTTAATTAACATTATAATAGTGTGATCAATCATATTTGGTAGGGACAAGAATAAGTCAAAGTAATGTTTGTTTTGCTTTAATGGACTTGTTTTGTAATCTACGCAATTGATTCATTTTATATTTTGGTCCAGTAGACCAGATTAGATGTGTTCAATGCGAGTAAATATGTGATTCAGATTATATTTCCGACTTCTTAATGCACCTATTATTGGTATAATTTTAGTTTTGACTAATATTCGAATTCCAAGGTAACACAATATTTAATTTAAGTAATAGATATTAGGTTCATTCAGTTGTGCTTGAAGTTGTGCTATTTATTTAAATATGTTTGAACTTTAAATATCAATTAGCATCTATGTATACTATATATATAAATATACTAAAATATACTATATTTTTTTATCCTAGTATATTAAATATGTATACTATGTTTCCTAAAATATCGTTTTTGTCGCTGTTTTATGAAAACATTAATTATTAGTGGCGTTCTTTATGAAGTCTAAGATTACAAGTTCTGTTATACCATGTGTGTGTTGGGAATGTACCCCGTTTAGGCGAATGCCGTTTTGCCGAAAGCTGTTGGACAAATAATAATAAATCTTGAATAGAAATTAATTAATCCAACACAAAGCACATGTTAACTGAAAAGTCTATGTGTAAATAATAATTCGGCTAAACGGCATTCGGCCAATCTTTTATTGGCTTATATGCTGGAATTATTATAGATAAGAAACCGTTTGCCCTAAGTATGTTTAGAAAACAATCTAAGAGTCGACCGTAAACGCGGCCTTTGCCCTAAAGACTTTTATGCCGTATTAAATTAACCCACAAGTCAATATACGGCCATTTTTTCGTCTTATTAGGGTATGGTACCTTATTACGGCAGTTATACGCTAAAATGTGCTGTTTGCCGTTAAACCTCTTTACTACGATAGGATTTACGCTAATATTAATTTAGACAGTTTGCCCCAAAATGCTTATTTCTAAGAAGGATAAAAAAATAGGTTTGCTATTGACTCGTGCGATATATACGCTAAATTGCAGATATCCGTTAAATTTAATCATATAATAACGCAAAGTGATTGTTAAAAGTGTTACATATAAAAGAAAACTTCGACAGTTTCGGGATCAAAATTGACCAAACGTCGGTCGGCGGATTATAAATATTGGACTAATAGTGCCCAATAATAATACATACATCGTCATCAGAAGTGATAATTGCTCATCAGGATCCATTGTGTGAGTTTTACGAGTACTAGTATTTTAATATATAAATATTTATTTTGAGTTGGATATTCATCTAAATATATCCATTATATATAGCTTTTCCAGAAGCAACTTCTACTTCAGAAGCCAGGTCCATGCCGACGATTTCTTCAGCAGAAATTTTGTCAATTCCATCGACTTCTTCAGCATCAAATGTCGATTGCCGCAATGTGCTATTTGCATCATTTTGCACAGAAATAGTTGCCGACCATATTAATAAAAATAATAATGACATTAAAAATAAGAAGTATTGTTTAAAAAAAAGTCTGAAAAAAAATCATAAAAGAAATTGTGCTGAGCACCGAATCCGTGACTCGTTGCACACTGCCTAAATACTTTACCACTCACCCAAACTGGTACGATATATTATTTTGTATTATTTTGCGTACATCAGTCTGAGTATATAAGAGTTCATCGTATATCAGTGTGAAATGCGGGTTTGTTCATCATCAAGTATGGACGAGTGGACTAAATCGCAGGCTACAAATCAGACGGTCATGAGTTCGAGCCCAGGTCAACGCAAGATAATTTTGTTTTCAATTTCAAATGTAAATAAATTCTAAAATAACAAAATAATTATATGTATTAATGGGTCAGCACAGTACTTCTCATAGTGTCAAAAATCCGATTATAATATTGTGGAATAAATCTATAATATTTAATATATATTATTTCATATTTGTTTATTGCGTTAGCGCATATCTTCCCTACATCTACTTTAATACTGCATTTTTCGTTAGCGTATATAGCGTTCTATGATAGATGTACGCTAATTTTCAACTGATTAAAAGATAAATTAAATTGAATTTGCCGTATAAAGAGGTCCAAAAAGACCGTATATGTATACATATATCGGTCCTAGTACGTCCTTATAAAGTTTATTTTGATTTTTTCATGTCTCTGCTATTAAAAAAACGTAACATATATGTTATACCGTTGTACTTTCGGCTGTTTTCTAGGGTAAACGGTTTATTGGGAATTTGGATTTTTTATTGTACAAAATAATTCAAAATAGATAGCTCCGATGCCATCGACACTTTTGGCATGGTTTTATATGCACAGGGTGCTCTAGCCTTTTTAGTTGATCTGAAACAATGAGTTAAACTATTAGACTAAATTTGGGGATGCTTATCGTATTCCGATTATTAAAGTTAAAAAGTTTTTTTTCCCTTTTTTTCATTAATTAGTTTATCCGTTGAACCTGTAGAACGTCCCGTGTGCAAAAAAAAATCTGTTTTCACCATGCGGGCAGTTTTCTTGTATATGTTTTTCATCCGTAGAACATTTATGATAAAAGTTTTCCGTTTTCCTTTCGTCGGCCGAATCCGGATGACTTCTGATGGCAAGTAAATTATATAAAGTAGTGTCTTTAATAATTGGTCGGCTATCTGTTGTCGCACAGACGGACCATTGTAAAAAAATGTAAAATGCTACAGCATAAAGATCGATTTTTTAATTGTAATAATCAATCGTATTAGCAGATGATTTGTCATTTTTTATTGTCATAATGCTTAAACATTGAGTATTGACTTCAATTCTCATTGTGTTTTTAATTTGTGGCGAAGTGGTCTAAGCTGCTGATAAAAAGCTTTTAAGAAGAAGCCTAGACCTTATAATATGTTTACAAAATAGTATCGTTGTTGCCAACCATAACTTTTTTTTTGTTTCCGACGGTGGAAATAAACATTTTTTTCTACATATACTTCACATCAATCCTTATACGACTTCGGAAGACTGCTATATTTATTTGACTGAACTTACATGACTAAAAAATAAAAAAATAAAAATATCAATCACAATCAACATTTTATGAGGCATGTGACGTGTTTCCGCAGACATTAGGTAGTAAACATATTTTTAATAATTAATTAATGTGGGAGACATAAGAAATCGTTTGCCTATTACCAATTACTAAGCAGTCGAATTGACTGTACTTTGTTTTCTTTCTTTATATTAATACTTTCTATTCTTTGTCTTTTAAATGTACACACAATAAATAAATATGCATACAGTATTTAAAAAAACTTATGTCTATGTAGTATTTAAATATTGGTAACATATGTATTAAATATTGAATATTGTAAAAAAGTAGCTTTACATGTGCAAACAAAGATCGTCTTGGAATAGGCAATATTTGTATATACCCACCGCTGTAGACAGACCTATTTGCTAGACAGAGCGTCTCGCTCGTCCTATAAATTTATATAATTATAGCATGTAGAAACAAACTGTATAGTTCCCTGTGTTAATTATAATTAATTGTATTTTCACATTCGTTTAAATTACATACATTTTTTGTTTTTAAAGATCGATTTAACATTTGCAAATTGCATTTATTTTTATGTATGTAATATATACAAACACATGCATGTTCTATATGTATGTTTTTCATGTTGTTCATATTTTATACAAACATACCAAAATACCTTGCTACGATTCTCCCTCACATTGTGTGTACAGTACACAATGTAAAAAACACAATAAAAAATGTGCACTCTAACATATTATTATTTTACCTGTGAGCGCACCGCTTCGTGTACCTGCACTGGGCACAAAACTGCAATGCATTCATAAACATTCTCAGGATATACAGAAAAAGGATACGAGATACTTTTCAGCAGATCAAAATGATGTATATGAACGTTTTCGCAGAATTCGATTGAGAGGTGGTCGATGTTGTTGTTGTAACTGGTCCATACAGCGTGCAATGCTGCGAATGCATACTTAAATATTGTATTTTTTCTTCTTCTTTTTAAATCTGTATGTGCATTGATTTTGAGTTTGTGTGTGTTTTTTTACATGTACATTGTCCTATATCATCTATATAATTATGGCCACATAGCGATAGATAACGACTGCGCTTCTGTACGTTTTGAGTGTGGGAGAATTCAAGCACATATATTTTGGTAAATTATATTTTTTTGCTTATACGTTCATCGTACTTTTAAAAAAATACAACTAAAATTATATTCCTATTTTACACATTCAAGAAAATATATTTTTATCATTTTTTAATAATAATAATTAAGCGAAAACTTCATATTCTACACAGGATATCACATACGAACGAGCAGACTGCATGGCTATTAACAAGAAACGTACCGCTCAATTTTAAACCTTTCAAATGATCTATTAATCATTTCTGATGTTCACTACAATATACATTATACATATACAAACATTTACACTTTACAGTATATAAATATATATAGAATTCTCCATATGCTTGTTTGAGATTTGTGTTAGCTATATTTTCTTAAATTTACCTTTTGAGATATGTACATAGTTGTGTACCGTCAGAATGTCTGGCCATTCTCTGATAAATAGTAATTCTCTTTAGAATGTACAAAATTACAATATTAAAAAAGGTTATTATAAATGACGTAATCTAAATTATAGTAATTTATTAATATACATACATTTTTATTTGAAACATTATGTTTTGCGTGAAAGGAATCTATCAAGAGTACTTCATGATAGAATAACAAGTAAAAGTACAATTATCAGTTATTCATGCAAGAATATCTACTTTTATATACTAACTAGGCATTTTTTCTAATATTTGTGGAAATAGGCAACATATTCCTGCACAAGCTACAGCGACGTAGATACGGTATGTGATTTGATATGTCTTCTTCAATATATATAATGTAGAAGATTTCCGTTAGTAGTATAAACTGAATACTTTGTATTGTATACATCAATTTATAATATAATCTGTTTGGTAAAGGCTCTCATCGTGACGCATTCTTGGTAAAAAGTGTTGCATTTCAGTGAGAATCTATAAGCATTCCATTCGTGCATTAGAAAAAAATGTTTCCGCATAAACCAGCTACTGAATGCATGCAGCAATTACAATTTTGTCTATTTTCTGGATCCGCAGAAATTGGCGCAAATAATATCCGAAAGTGAGCACTTAAAATTCCAAACGAGTTTTTAGTATAATAGTTCGCTGAGCTCGGGAGGTCGCGATCTCGTGGATAGCCCAAAATGACATTTGTCAATTTTTTTCCCATATTCTTTATTTTATTTTTTTACCAAAAACGCTTTTGACAAAAATTCTTTATTAAAGTAAATAAAAATTAAATCATATTAGATATAAGATAGTGTTGATAAAATTAGACATTTACCAGCATCGCTTTCGCATCCATACAAACCCACATCGATCAATATTTATAGTTAGCATCAAACAGAGCCAACAAAATGATAGAGTTAAAATCCTTATAGTTGGATTATAACAAACCGCTATTTCTTGGACATCAACGTCCTTACCAAAACAGTTTGGAAAATTCTACAAAAAAAAAATGATTTGGTAATAGGCATTGCATTGCTATGATCAGAAGTCGGTCCACTATGCGTTTTAAGCATTTTGTTATATTTCTACTAATCCACGAATAAGGCACTTGATAATGGAATGCTATGGATTGTTGTTTTTCAATTATATATAATTAGTTTAAAATATATAAGAAGAATTTTACGAGATGGATTTAAGAGACAAACTCATCACAACATCCCATCAGAAAATGTCATTTTGCAGAGAAAATATTCAGCAGCAAGTAGCTACTCCATATGCCAACCGAACCGAATATATGACCAGATTTTAGAAATGGAGCGCTATATGCCGATTGACTATATCACATTTCTTCTATCGACATCGAATAGCAGAAATCGACCGCATTCATATGCATCCAATTTGTTCTCAAATTTTACTGCTGACGATCCTATTGACACTGCAACTGTAGAAATCTCAAATAAAACAAAAAGCGCATAAATCGGGAGGAAGTATTGGAAACTTTACTAAATCGCCGTTAAAATAAACATTTTCTTCACCAACACGAGAGAACCTGAATTTGTTTTCTGGAATCGCTCACACAATTAAAAATTTCCCAAACTACTAAATCGCGAAATTGAAGCTTGAAATGAGTACATTGGTGGAAAATATAGAAATAGAATTAGCCAAAGAAAATGTGTTGGGATCTGATGATGTTTTATACGTTCAGAGTGAAGAAATAAACGATGAAAAAAAAAGTTGAAGACTAGCTGCTACCAAGTAAGTACTTTTGTTATTATCATAAATGAATAATTGGAAAAGAGTAAGAATTATTCTTATACACAAAACAGCCGTTCCCACACATACACATATATATATATATATAAATACAGTTTTATATCAAGTTGCCTTTATTTTCTTTTCTGCATGCATCGACTGGTGTCAATACTATTTTCTCTATTCATAAACGATTTGTTCATCTATACACTATCTTGTTTTGAATGGAAATAAAACAAAATGAACAATCCTTACTTCACAATTTTCTAGTCCACTATTCAATACACCTGTTCTTACTTTAGAAAATGATGTTCTCCCTTAATCATATTTAGTGAAAACGCATGGATTGATATTGAATACCAAGTTTACATGGACCGAACATGCATCCGTAATTGAAAACACAACAGTTGATACGCTTAAAATCCTTTAAAAAAATCTTAATGCAAAATACAAAATCAAAATCGTACTAGGTTGCTCTTTAAAAAAAATCCCTTACATATAGATGTTGCTGACTTAGATAATTCTTAGATTATCACGTAGTTTAAAGTTTTGCCTACCAATATATTTAACCCTAAATCTACATACATTTTTAATTTTTCAAGGTGAAACCATTTGACAACATTCTAGAATTTGAAATTGTCGCTGTTGCGGCATATTGGTGTAATTATACATCTATTTTTATTTTTAAAGTGTGACTACTTTGTATCTTATTGTATTCTCTTTTTCTTCTTGATTTTTAGTCTAATTTACATTTTATAGTCATTGGTAATGTTAATAATAATTGCATAATATAATAATTCGTGACTTTAAATAGTCATATTCGAAAATATTTTGACAGCCACCTAATATATTTTTTTCAATTTTTATTGTATTTGCTATAATTTATTATACACAATGTCGTATTTTTTATTTTGACAGTGCTGATTATAAAAATGGCGAATTTGCGAAATTATATTGTAATAATTCATTATGTTTACTTTTAAATAAAGGGTATATAAACGACCATGCAGAACAAATGGTTCATAATGTCAAATACGCGATCGTTTCTTTATTTTAGATGTATCTGCGTCTGTTGAAGGGTGCGTGCGGTTTCTTGTTTTGCTTATATATAGTTTGCGAGAAAAGTAAATGCGTTCTTCAATAATAACAAGTATTTCGAGTTTTTTGTTTTTAATTCTTGAATGTGCGGATTAATCGCGTTTAAATACGTTCTCAGAAGGGTCGCAAGTAATAGTTGAGCAACTCCTCGCGACATAAAACCCCTTGTTCTTAGATACATAGTATTAAATGGCATCAGTAACAATAAACAAAATTTGATTTTTATGTTTATAAATATAATTTGTACAGATTTTTTTTTAAATTTGTTCTATTGATAAAAACATTTAGTTTTTAATGTAATAATAAAAAAAATACTACAATTTTTAATTTTAATATACAAAATATTTTCGCATATGTAAAAACCCAGATTTTAAATACTAACATGTAAAATATGGATTTTAATAATTGGTATAAATATTATAATTGAAATGTTTATAAGTTTCAAGAGATAAATTGAATAAAAGGTACAGAAAATCCTCTCATTCACATTCACACAAAATCCTAATCCTAAAGCTTCCCGCGGCTGCGCGCGGTTTTTTATGTATCTCTTTATTCGAATATACAAGAGCACCAATTAACATGTTTCGCGCGCTCAGAGGTATTTCGAGTAGCTTATAGACATTATATTATATTCAGTCCAGGTGTGAAACTGTGGCGTGATTTTTAATTCAAGCCCACAGTTCTCATTTGAATTCATAAACATGAAGCACTCATAAAATCGAGCATAATCTATACAACCATAATCACAGGCATGTGCCTCCGACCCATTCATTACCGCGCCTACGCACCATCGCGCATATCATATACTATATATACATAAAGATATACCTATTATATATAACCATAAAGTGTCATTGGTCTGTGAGTGTGTTTTTGTGTATAAGCGTGTGTTTGTATAGACATAATCTTCCATTCAGAATTAAATTTATTTTCAATATATGTAATAGCGCTTAAATAAAATTTGGTGCATGAGGCGGGGCTGCGAATATATTCAGTATTATGTCTTTGCAAGAAACCTCAAATCAGAGAAAGATGCTTGGGTATTTTTTAGAAATCGCATCAATGGAACGTGTTTTCATGTCAAATGTCACCTTTCATTGTGGGCCAGTGGCCTAGTCCGAATTTGTTCACCCATCAAAGAAACTGAAACCAATGTCACGGTCTCACATCCATTGTGCACTAATTTTTCTGTGAATGAAAACCGTATTTATATTGTTGTATATTATATATGTCTATGCGATGCTCTTCTTTATTCAAAAGAAAATGCATTGTTATAGCCTTTTCATGTGTATTCTGCGAATGAATACAAAACTTTAATAATATGGATGTTTGTAATTGGAATAATGTAAATATTGTGGTGATGGGTCATTGAACTGGATCCTCTAGTCAAACATAATACACTTATAAAAGTACTGTCAAACGTATACAATTGCAATGGTATAAAAATAGAAAAAAAACGACAGATCTAATATTTTCGAAAACATCACTTTAATGCAGTTGATTTTTATTTTGGATAAACGGCGTCATGATATATGAATGCGAGAAAAATACATACGCACTCAAAAATAATACGCCGTATACAACTCTATGGTGTTACTCACATTATAAATTAAACAACTCAATTATTTCTGGACATGTTTCGCTAGGCCACAGCGATGCCCTTTTTTCTAATTTATTTAGAACTTTTTTAAAAAAGTTGGATATAAGAATGTTCGGGCCTCGGCATATATATGTAGAATGTGTGTGCTAAAGTAAAAATCGATCGGTTGCATATTCGCTGAGTTCTGATGGACTTTAGAAACAACATTTCGAGAAAAACGCGTAAACGTTTAAAGTTTTACATACATTTATACGTGAAAAAATGTTTTAAATGTTTCTTAATTAATCTTTTGGAGCAATAAAAATCGTATTCTGAACAAATTCTGCGACGAAACTTCTATTTTCCTCGGTGATATAATTTTGGACATCAGTACAAAATTTGAAATGTATTTTCATTTATAAAGACATTCCAAATTCGCTAATGCCCCGCTTTGTATTATAGCCGAGTTGGACAACGCGTGGGTGGCTGACTGGAGGACACTAGAAACTGAATTATAACGGCAAATACACTGGTAGTCTGAAAACTAACAAGACTTTAATTCGATCACAAATATATAAATATGGTATGACCGAGGGATTTCTAGTTCGATCGTTTTTGAGACACAAATACATCTATTAAAACTAGAAAAATATTATGAAACATTCGCATAAGGTTTCATAATACCTATATTAAGCTTTTAAGATAATACCCAGACCAACTATGGTGCCAATAATTTATATTAATCAACTATGTTGATAAAAAAATGTAATTGAAAACTATTTAAAACAAATAATTTAAAAAAACAGCTCAAATACCTGCGTACACCGTATATGCGCAATACATCTTTCTCAAAATACCAAGACGTGAAATGTATGTTTATTCTTATATACGAATACATTCAACGTGTGTTCAATACCTATGTTCACTTACAAAAATATGCTTATGTGCGTGTTTGTGTGTGTGTGTGTGTGTGTGTGTGTGTGTGTGTGTGTGTGTGTGTGTGTGTGTGTGTGGTTGTGTATGTGATCATGTTAATGCACGTGTTTCTCCTTATGACCCTCATCTTATATATGCGTACGCAGGCACA
>JANSTU010052193.1:0-51221 GCA_027564075.1 Bolitophila hybrida
AACCCGTAATGGTCAATGAATCCGGTGTGCGGCATCGCACACTGACCCTATGTCCCACAAGGGATTACAGGATCCAAGAGAGATATTTAATGAATTTTAGGGTAATTATTTTATTGTTTGGTTAAATTTAAGTATAAATTTGGTTAAATATGTGGAAAAAGGTAAGCTATTTAAGCTATTTAGTGTACATGTAATTTTGATAAAATTATAGCTAATACGCTTTTTTTGTATAATTTTTATGATACAAATTTGGTAATAACTAAATTTTATGTATTTCGTATACAAATATACATTGAAAAACATGTCAATAAGATAATACATGTATTTCATGTATTTAGTGTAGAGTTTAGAAAAAAAATAAATGAACAAAGTATATATGTACTAGGTCATTCATTCCGTAGGATGACTCATATATGATGTTTATTTAGTACTAACCTTCAAACGATACGAGTATAATTGACAGCAATCTGACTTGATTGATTGCATTTTGTGTGAAGCAACTATTGTTTTTGAAAAAAAAATTAAAAAAAGTGAATTTAAAAAAGCATTTCTATTTGATGAAAGAAATGGCTTGATAAACATTATCCGAACTCTGCTCCATCGAGACAAATGGCAGAGAAGTGGATTTCTCAATTTAATAAAAGTGGTCGTACCACAGCACAAATGATGCAGAGCACAGTGGACACGCAAATGAAGCTGTTATTTCAGAAAACATTAAATAAATCCTCAAATTGGTTATGAACGATCGCAAATTGAAGATGCACGAGCTTGCTTGCTGACATTGTAAAGATAGTGTGTTTAGTGTAGTGTAGTTTTTTTTTTCATTTTTCATGTATAAATGATGCATAATGGTTGAATGTTGAAATTTAGTACATTTCCGTTTGAAAACGAGCTTGTCGCAAATCGCCAGACGTATTTCAGAATTGAGTCACTAACAAAAGGGAACTTAAACCAAAAAACATAATAGAACTTTTATGTTACAAAATGTACTAGTAATAACAACATATATGGATTAATGAACGTATTGGAACTATACATCGTTTAAACCTTTAAGAAATCGTGCAGTTGAAGTAATTCGTGTTGCTAAAGTCCGTTACTATGAGCCTCGTCTGAGACCTAACCTAACTTCACGTGTTTGATGGCGTAATCTGAAGACTCTTAGCATCAACTCTTCTGATAATGAACAGTTTAATAACCATCTCCTTTCATCAATAACATCTTTTCCATTAATTTCTTGTCTTACCTCTTCTAGAAAGCACTGTTTTCAGATTCAGTTTCCATTCCATCACATTCTCCGATTTAGTCCTAGTCATTTCGTCCATAAAGTCTAACTCTGTTGGATTGGATGAAATGTCTCTACGTCGTCTTAAAATCCTATTTCCTGTCATTGCTCCCTTTATAATACTTGATATTTTTAATTTTTTCCTATTTTCCATATCCATAAGAATACCCGTTCAATTGGACTCAGTGACTTCAGACCAATAAGCATATAGCCAACACTGTCGAAGGCCTTTGAAATAGTTATTAAAAATCAAGTTAATACTTATATAAAATCACTAAATGCTTGTACAAGATTTGTTTACCGCATTCGTAAGTTAGACCGGCTTCGGCGTCTCAAAAATATAATTCTTGGATGATCTCTAAAATGCTTCTTTAAGTTTAGATCCTGGTTTTATTACTAAAATAACCCCCATACATATATAATAAATTAAATCTGTCTCTGTCCGCTCGTACTTCAAATATAATTATTCTCCCAAACTCTACTCGTGCATACAACATCCTTTTTTGAATCTGGTGCTGCTAGTTGGAATTCGCTACCTACCTCTTCTTCTTTTACAGGATTTTAAAAGACCTTCTTTGAATTAATCAAAAACTTATAATTAATGACCATCTTTATTCAGAACTATGACTTGTTTGACAAATCCATTTTTTCCCCTTAGTAATGTTTTAGATAAATAATTTTGATGATGATGATTTTTCAAAAATTTTGAATTTTATTTTTATTTTCTTGTATATAATTTTGTATAATTTTTGTTGGTAAAATGTAAAAAATATGTATTTATATTTTTTTATTTTTAGTGTTTTTAGTATTTTCTTTTTCCAATATACATATATATAATTATTTTTTTTTATACTCCTTTATGGACATAGTTGAGCACCAATTCTGTTATATTGTTTAATCATTTTGTATTAAACCACTGGTTGTGAATAAATAATAATAAATGAATAATAATAATAATTTATCGTTATATCATTACATTTATGTTTAAAAAATTAAAAAATTATGGAATTCTAGTAAAATCCTTAAAAATGTTATAAAATTTATCTGTATATGATTACATAATTGATCCATTATTTTATCAATTGCATATACTTGAAATTAAATATTTAATAGTAATGGTTGCGTTTATTAAAACAATAACATTAACAAAATTATCTCTATACAATTATTCAGTTGCAAAAATTAAACTAATAAAGACTTACAGAATATTTTATGCGGCACCATATTATTTAAATGAGCTGGATAGTAATATATAACAACAACAAAATGGTCGTTTATGCCTTAGAACAAGAAGAAAAACAATAAAAATGCAAGTGTGCATCGGAAACATGGTACGAATACATTATTTATAAAATGCATAATTCAAAAGACAGCACATTTGTACAGCATGCTTTGTTTTCTTCGACCAGAATATACGAAAGAGCAACGATGTTGTCAAATAAACATTTAGTTTAAATTAGAGCCAACATTTTTTAAGACATTCAAATCGTTTGCCGAAAGATTGCTCAAACGCGGTAACGGTCTATTTAAGGTTTGCGATGCCACAATGGTTGTTTGGATGAAGCTGTGGGAATAAATCTGGAAAACTGAATGTATGTTTAATTCGGCTGTACAACGAGAAGAACAGAAATATATACAAATATTAAGTAGTTTGCAACTTAAAATGAAATAAAATTATATTGTCACAGTCTGTTGTCAGCCGTGGGCTTGCACTAATTGTTGTGCTGTAAATTATATTAGTACTGTGTACCTGAACAAACAATAGCATAAAGTAAAGGGGCCGTTTTTTTTTATTTCCTTTCTTTTTAAGAGCACAATTGGTTACTAACTACTTTTGTTAAATTTACTTATTTATTTGACTTGAATAATATATAGTAAACATTATTTAATGCGAGAGATTTAATTCCTTCAAGCTGATAAAAACAATATTACATAATTGATTACAATTTTGAACTAAAACTTGAATTTTTTGTTTATTAAGTTTTCATTTGATTTGACACGCTTGAAATTATAATAAGCCACATCACGTTCACGGCAGACCGAAGTGTTTTTCGAAAGTAGCACTTTAAATCAGTAGGTTCATCTTGCTATTAATAGCCTATTTCTGAAATAGGTTATTGATTTGGAATAACGGAACATTGCTATCAATTAACATATACACACGTATTTATGCTATAGAAGTCCAATCAAACTCCTTATAATTAACAAGTCTACAAAGACAATTTATGTCAATACAAATAATAATTGACTAGCAAACAATGCTATAACACTAGATGAAAAACGATTGACATCGAAATTCTTTTTAACACCAAATAAATTATAACTTTTAACGAACATAACAAGCAAATCTACACTTTATTACATATTTCAACCTCCATCATCAATAATTTAACAAAATTTATCAAAGCATAAAAATGTTTAATGCTAGGATTCTTTGAAAAAAAAACTTAAAAAAAAATGACAAAAAACGCGAAATGGATTTAAAAGTTACATTAAAACAAATAATATAAAAAACATTCAATACAAACAACGAAATACAAAAACAAAATCCAAATCTCTAAAACAACTATTTATGTAAAGTTAATAACTAAAGTAAAGAAAATAGCATTACTTCGTTTATTTCAATAAGGCTAATCAAAAACAGGAGCCAGATTTTTAGTAGCGTTTTTCACTAATATGTAGCTGTACTTTGGCGTACCATATTTCTGAAATAGGTTATTGATTTGGAATAAAGCGACATTAACGAAATCAATTAACGTATACACACAAGTGATTACTGGATCCAATGATATGAGACTTTGGCGTCAATATTGCAATATCACTATTATGATCTTTCCCGGTTGTATGTTGTCATCCAAATATATGGTTGCCCCAAAATTGATTTTATTTGTTATCATTTGTAGAAGCTTCTTGGTTAAACAAATATTATTATTATCCACATCCACTTAATAGATATAGGCGATTTTCCATTTTAGGAAGGCTATTATATTTCTAAAAATGCTTTTACCTGAGGGCAAGCGGTCAGCACAGATATTAAAACAACAATAGAAAAACAAACAAAGTCATTGTTTCTAAATAAATATCCTTAATCACCACAATGGTAGTTTACAAAAAATCTTAGGCAGTACAATTTTTTTCTTGTTTCTTTATTACATAATAAACAATAAACTCGGATAAAACTATAAAGTGCACGAAATAGATTGCAGACGAAACATTACACAATGTTAGACACTGTACAATTACTATTGGCTAAACTTCACAGATGTTACACGTTACACTCTACTTTATATATAATTATAATTGGCTAGTTAGTCTTCTGGCTATAATTGTTTAGCACACAGATAAAGAACATTTGTTCTTCGGTTGTAACAACATCTAAATTTCTACTCTATCAAGAGTAATTTCACAATAATTTGTCTTATGGATTAATATTTATAAAAAGTTTCTTAAGAATTAGTACAGGTCGAGTGTTGTTAAATTTGTAAGATCAATATTGTTCGTTAAGCAATGTGCTTAATAATTAGAGCAAGTTGAATAACGAGCTATATATATATATATACAATTATTATAATTTATATTATTTATAAAAAAATTAAAACGTTATTTTGCAAAAGTGAAATTCTCAACACTTTTGAATACATGCTACACTGTTCAACTGGTTGTGACAATTTGGAGTTTCTGGTGCAGGTGCTTCTTGTTTTCTCGCTCGCGCCTTCGTAACTTCTTGCGGCGCCTATCTATGCTGGCCAACTCAGTCTTAATCATCGTGTAGGTTTTACGCAGGTCTTGGATCTTTTTGTTTAGTATACTTATACGCTGGTGACTGTTCATTGCGGGATCTGTATTAAATCGAAATAGATTAGTTTCGAAATGTATATTAGAAATGTTTTTAAACTTACCCAATGATACCAAAAAGTTGTACTGGCAGGGTCTCGATGGGCGTTGACTTGTACTTCTCTGTAAAGCATCTGAATTGTCTTCGCTGTCAGAGCCTGAATAGGAAAAAATATATATATAACAAAAAAACTAAATTAAAACATTTAATTAAAAATACCTGTAACGGTATTTCGACGACTTGTTCCTTTGCGACGTTTTACAGAGCAGCTTTCACTTTCTGATGGTTTCTTCGAGCGCTGACGCTTGCGTGGCGTCACACTATTTTCAAGTTCTAAAATTAGTACAAAAAGTAAAAATTTACATGATTTTATCCAAATTGTATTTAAATTTAAATATACCTGGCTTTTGGACGTCCTCACTACTGTCATCATTACTCAGCGAATCTCTTGGCGAACTGCTCGGTGAAGCGGTATCAATCTTCTTGTCTAGTCCGCTGGCACCATCTTCAATGTCCATCGGCACAGACTTCATGTCTGCCCCTGTAGGATGTGGACTAGCAAAACAACTTTCGTAGGACTTCTTTGTTGTCTCTGCATGTTCCTTAGGACACGGTGGGGCTGGACTACCCGGAATTGTCTCTTCGCACAATAGCAATGACAGTGACTCATTGTGAGCAGCACTATCGACAGGATCATTCTCATGATCGGCGGTAGCCTCTTCCACGATCGTTGGAACAACAACTTCAGGCTGGATTTCGGCTAGCCTCGGACTCATCACCAGCTGAAAAGATGATGGCTCTGGTAGTGGTGGTGGCTGTTTCGTACTATACGCTGCAGCCACCAAATCCACTACCGATTTCACAGACAAATTCTGAATCATCTGTTTGTCCACCACCGAAACTGACGGTTCTCCAAAAATGGCAGACTGTAAATGCAAGCCAAAGCCTAGATTCTCCTCTTCAGCCACCGGTGATGGACTTTTTTTCACATTCACTGATTCCACGTCGGGAACTAAATCTATGACCTCTGCTTTTGGTGGTGGGTTTTCATTTACTTCTGTGCTGTCGGCTATCACTGACGCATCCATTCCGAACTCATTCTGAGTTTCGGAGCTCTGCGACTCATCTTCGATCACTAAACGTTGCTCTGAATCAGTACTGTCTGACGAGTCATCCGAAAGTGTTCCATCTGGTTCGGCGCGTAATTGAATAACGGACTCGAGCTTTTGAATCGTTTCACTGAGATCGTTATTTCTGTATTTAAATATACTCTCAGCTGACGGCTGCGGAACACGGACAGCTTCTGGTTCATTTTCCTTTTTGATAACACCCGGTGTGAACTCGATTTTCGGTGGTTCTGGAGCGGTGGATGTTGAAGGTTGCGGTGAAGCAACTTGTTGAGTGTCAATGTGTACTGGAGACTTTATGGTCGTCGGCGATTTAGGAAGTGATTCCGGTAATTCTATGTCTTTTGACATAGGAAATTCAACCTCCTCAACAGTGGGACTGTGCTGTTGCTGATTAATAGCTTTCAGAACTTTGTCCGCAATCGAAGTAGGTTTCTCGACTGGTGGCTCCAGTACAAAATTGCTTTCGGTTAACAAAATCTGCTTGACAGTTTCCAGTTCTACAGACTTTGTTTCTGGTACCTTCTCTACAGGTGGTTTAATATCAAATATTTTTAACGTTTCTTCTGGAGATGCCTCTACGAATGAACTAATAAACGTTGGTTTCGAAACGACTACTGGCACAGGAACTGGCTCAAATTTATCCTCCCTGATGATGGAAATACATTGTAGATCATCCTGCATATTCTGCCCGGTTTGGCTTTGATTAAAGTTAGGAGATTTGCGTAGAGAATCAAATATCGACTCAAGTCGTTGTGGAACAAGCACCGTCGTAGGTGATAGGTATGGTGGTGGCGAATATACCTGATCATCAAACTTGTCATCCACAAATAACGCTCCAAATTTGGACGTTGTTGCCGCAGTTATTGTTTCCTTTGAAGGTGACTTTTTAATTTTCTTATTGCTAAAGGTTGGTGGCGAAGTGTTTGAAGGACCTGCCTTTACGTCCACCATGTCGGCAAGAGTATTTTTCTTAGTTGTTGTCTTTTTATCGATGTCTGGCGAAGAGAGCTTCTTTGCGGAGGTCTCAAACTCAAAAGGTTCGGGTTCTTTGAACTCGTAGATATCCGCGAATAATGAGGGCTTGTTTTCAACTGAATGAGTTTCTGTGCTGGATGTTGAAGTCTTTGTCACAGTTGCAGTTGCTTTTAATGGGGATGTTTTGGTGGAGGTTGTTTTCATTGGTGACTTCTCTATCGACACCAATAAGTGTTTATCCAGATTTGCTGCAATGGCTCGTTCAATTTTAGGCGAATGTTTCTGAACAATTTGACGCTGTTGTGGTGGTGGTGTTTTTGGCTCTATCAGTAATTCTTTTTGATCGGTTTTTTCCATTTGACTCGGTCCGTCCCGTTTTTCACGCTCCGCGCTCTGTTTTATAGGTGATCGTTCGGCAAGAGCTTTCATCGTCATTTTCTCAGGCAGTGCTTTGCTTTTTTCAGCCAAGCTGTTTTTAATAATTTTCTCGATGCCTGATGCCTTTAGAGTTGCTACTTTATCCACTAAATCATGCTGTGGCTGTTGAGGTTGTACTTTACGAAATACGTCTGTATTTAATTTCCCGGCTTTAAACTTTTCCTGAAGCTTTTCTGATAAATTCTCTAAAATCGTAGTTTTGTCGGAAAACTGAGAATCATCATCACCGTAAGAGTCTGATTCAGATGAAGTGCACGAAGACGTTTTACTGTCCGATGTAATGGCCTTTGTCGTAATGTCCTGTGACACTGAATCTCCAGACTCTGTGTTCGAGGCGGTACTAGGATAGTCGAATTTCTTCTCCGTTGAATCACCACCAGTTTCGATGTCAAGGTCGGGTGATGGAGATTTTAATTCCTTGAATCCTTTCAGTTCCGAGCGAATTTGATTAAGATCATAGTCGCGACCCTTAGCCTCGGCCAGTGATTCTTCTTCGGAACTGGGATTCGAGTTAGTCTTGCTTCCACTAGCGTTAGCTGACGAAGTGGATGGCTGCGTAGACCGTTTTACAGGAACCTTTCGGTTGGGAGGTTTCTTTACAGGTTCATCGGAATCGGTGTCAGTGTCTGTTTGTAGGGACGATATATCCGTATTGTTTGAAGTCCGTCGAATAAAATTGGGCTGTCCACGCGTGGTTCGACGCTGAGCTGATGTAGCCGGCGATTTTGTACGACTAGAGTTTGATGCAACCGATGAAGGAGTTGTTGAGCGTGGTGGCTGAGACTCTCCACGAGAATTACCACGTCCACGCTTAATGTATGGTTTACCCAAAGATGTTGGTGTGACCGAAGTCATCGAACCTGGACCTGATCCAGACGAACTCTTACTACCACCAGTTTTCGCACGTTTGTTTGTTTTGTTGTTGGTCAGATTCTCAGCAACACGTTCCTTGGGTACCCATTCGTCGTACCGTGTATTCCAGCCGGTGTAGTGCACAAGATACATCGGCATCGGCATTGATTGTATTTCAATTACTTTTGCTTCGTATGTGACCTTCTGTTCGTGATAGTAGACCTTAAGTTTGTCACCCACTTCGATGCAGAACTCATTGGCATCTGCTTTTTCTTTGTCTTTTTCGATTTTATCGGCAATTGCTGCTGCGTCTAATTCCTTACGTTTTTTGTTGGGTGGTGCTTTTTTATCATCTACTGGAGTTTGAGGCTTTTTGGGATTTCGATCTTTTTTTATTGACGACGGAGATGTACAAGATGACAGCAGTACAATGGGTTCCTCTTTTATTAAAGATGGCTTAACGGTACTCACTCGTGGAGTAGCAATCAAAGAAGACGTAGATGCAACCGGTTCTACATCCTTTTCCTCTTTCAAAGGTCGTATTATCACATCTTTAACTTCCTTTACATCTCTTTGTCTCTTCACATCTTTTACTTTGGGTTCTTCTTTAACCTCTTTAATTAATTTTATAATTTTCAATTCCTTTGCAACCTCTTTTATAACTTTTACATCTTCAATTTCTTTTTTGATGTCTTTCAACTCTATAATTTCTCGTTCTTCTTCTTTAACTTTTTCTTCGTATCTGTCTACAAGTGCCTTTACTTTGCCACTGCCCGTGGACAACTTTCGCTTGGTTTTTAAGTTTTCGGTACTCGATTCACTGGTATTCTCGGACTCTTCGGCAGCCGTTGATCCGGCTGACTTAGGATCCTTTTCGGGCTTCGGTGATGCAACGGAATTTGCTCTTAATAAACTCCTGCCCTTGATGCGGTTTGCTCGTGGGTGTGCGACCATCGTACAACCTAACTTTCGATCAAACTCTTCAAAGGGCAGCAAAAACTTCTTGTAAGCCTGCTTCACTAGATTCTGAATGCTTGTTGTGATTGGCGTAAAACCCAACCTTGTGGCAATCTGTTTCCACTGACTCTGACTTGTTACCTTATTGTAGCCTCCCAGTTTTTGAACAGCACGGAACAGCCGGTAAAGATCAACGTCTTTGTTCACGATTGACGGACCCTTGTTTAACGGAGTCCCTCGATCGTCCATGTACTTGTACAGCTGCGCCACAAAGTGATCTTTCTCTTCGCGAGGCTCATCATCGGACGTGTCCGAATCAAAGTCCCCCTCAAAATCACTGGAACAATTGCCAAGTCCAAAAAGAGCGTCACGATCCCAGTGTGCTGGCAAACTATCGTTGTCCAGATATTCTAGAGCAGCCTGCACAGCATCGCTATCTTGTCGGGCAGCCTTTTCACGTGTAAACTCAGTTGCCTCCTTCTTGGGCACAGTGTAATAGCGACCATCCTTAAACGAACGCACAAGATATTCGTCCTTGACTCGAATGCGAACGGTATCTTGTGCTGTTGGTGCTACCACCAGTGCGGGAAACCAGTTCTCTTTGGGAGTCTTCTTTTTGGTGGTCTCGGTGTTATCGACACATACCACCTTACCGATATGCTCCTCTTTCTCAATGATGCGCATCTTCGTCGTAATTGGCTCCTCGTCTTCGTCCGAACTGTCTTCGGGCATATGACGAGATCTAATAATATTTTTCTTGAATAAGTCCAGATTTCTATGTGTAGAACATACAAGACGCAAATGGAAAAAACAAAAATAAATTAAAACGATACGAACACGCATATAAAACAAAATACCAAAACCAGTTACTCTGAACTTACCTTCGTCCACGACGACCACCAATGACAGGATTGCCAAAATGCTCTGGGTGTGTAAGCGGCAGCTGATCCAACGTCTCGCTCTCATTAAAGTGTCTTCCACTTTTCAGACACAAGGCACTTCGTCGTAATGTTGTTATATCACCATCGTCAAACACAACCGTATACTGCGAACAGTCTTGAATCTTCGTAATAGTAGCATCTACAAATTCCCGACGGTCCGGATGGCGAACCTCCACAGTGGCACCGACGCGCAGCATTTCCCCCTTGATCTGGTCATCGGAAACTGTTCCCGAACCCAGACCCTGTTTGTAAGCTACTTTGCATTTTATATTGCGCACAACTTTTCGAACTTTAGCTTCACAAAAGGCCCCCTTGTACTTGGCGCTCACTTCCGTTCCGACCGATAAATAGGGGGGATCGTCCACTTGCTACAATCGAAAAATGAGATAATCATTAATATTTTGATTGTAGAATGATATTTCAAATGGTTTAAGACATCCGGAGAGGTCTATTTGTGTCCAAAGATAGAGAAAGTGTACTATTAAAGTCTACTATTATGAACGTCTCGAAACGTACCTGCATATTCTGGAGAAAATATCGCTCGAAACTGGAATTATCGCTTACAAACGCCACTTTTACGGCTTGTACATAGTTCGTTAAACGAAAAACATAGATATATGTACTGAAAAGAGAAAAACAGGAATGCCTTGGGGTTTCTTAAGTTTTTGATTGCGATGTACTTGTACACACAAAACGAAATAAATATAGCTTATATTGCGGCCATATTGGAAAATGTTCTATTATCTATTTACGAATGACTTGAAGTAGGTCGCGTCAAAATAATTATGTCGGTATGGCAGAGCAATGCGTTCACTAGTAGGAAACATAATCAAATTAAAATAAAATACGTAGATGTGTCGTTATTTATTATAAAAAAGAACCAATTTTATATTTAACCCTCTGAATTGATCCCGAATGAAGGTATAGTTATATATAGTTTCTTTTAACATATAAAATGTCAATGTAAATCATTTGAATAGGACTACATGTCATATTGACATTTTGTTTAATAGGGTGTCAGGTATTAAACATTTCAAGAATAACTTTTTCGAGAATAATTATCAAAATAATAACATGAGATTTGAGATTTACTTATCCGAAATAATTATATTTTTAGTTGTTTTGTAACATTAACACCCATGTAATTATTTTTTTACAGAATAACATATTTGCAATTAAACATTTTACGCGATTTACTCCCCTGAGGTATCGGCTCATAAATAAAAGAAACAATAAGATATGCTTATCATATTAGTATGGTATTTTTTGATAAATATTAATACGTCCCAAAGTGTAATTTATTAAACTATTTTAACAATAAATCAATGCAACCACGATTTTCAAGTCTAGTAGTTTTAATCATAAAATTGCTAACATCGCTTAAAATATAACTAAAATGTAAGCGTTATCGTTTCGAAAATTATGCCAACATTGTATTATCCTAAAAATAAAAATCATTGGAAATGTTCAATTTCAATCGCATTGAATATGTCATAAAGTAAATATGATTATTATTTGTAACTTTGCTTATCTGATTTTGCGTAAATGGCTTAGACTCTTTCCCTTGTTTTTATTAATTTTCAACATATCTTTAACAAGAATTTCGTTTTTTTATTGAAAACCGCATTAAGAAAAAAAAAACATTTTCGAAGCATGACTAATAGTTAAAAATCAGATAAATTCATCTTTTTAATTTGTTATAGAATAACCTATTTAAATAACACACAATCACCCTGTTTTAAAAACAATATAATCTGCACGATCGATATGCGTTCGTGGTTTGTTGTGACAGATGCTGTCAGTTACAGCACATGCATTGCTAATTTTGCTATACCAAAAAATAATATAGAACATGAAAACAATAATTAAAACGCACGTTTCTTTAAAAACATTATTATAAATAAATAGTATAAATACAATAACTTATTTTATAATCCGTATCATGAAATGAAATACTTTTAATTAAGAGCATGGCGCAAAAAATAAAAATGTGTCCTGGCAAGGACACATTTGAGCGCATGAACTTTTTGTACCAAGCGGGCAGTTTGATGGCTGGTAAAAACGACGTCCTGTCCTGTTATTATGGTCAATTGTGTAAATCAGTGGCCAAGAAAGCTGTTCTTAGAATGTATGTTTTTATCCCATTCTTGTATTATATGTGTTGATTTATGTTATGTGTTTTAGGGAACCTAATGTCAAACGAACCATTTGCAAACGTTGCTATATTATTCTTAAACCCGGCATTACGGCTAACATTTCCATAGATGAGAGCAATAACAAAATGTGTATTATTACATGTACTAAATGCGGATTTCGCAAGAGATTCATGCTAAATGATCGTTATAAGTTGTGGCTTGACGACGAGCGTTCTCTTAAGGAGGTAATCAAGTTCGACCGAGTAGAGTTCAGTAAAAGTGCTTTGACATCGGTGCCTAAGCAGATTCGCAACAGCAAAGGAGCAAAACAGACAGTCCCAAGTGAAACCGAAATACTCCAACAATAAAACAGATTAAATATCGATGAGGTCTTTGTTCTTTTTTTTAATTATTCTTGTAGGTACAATATGAAATAAATAACCATCCAGTCGCTTGTATACAAATTACATAGTACGAGAATTTCGCCGGAATTCGTGTGATGGCCGAGATTTGTATGGTGTCTAACAAAAAGCAATAGAACACATTCACACACACAAATTACTTATAATATTTTATATACACTTGAATTTGCGTGAGAATTAGTGGTTTACTTTACTCCCAGAACGGTCTTGACGGCAGTCACGATGTCTTTTGTCTGTGGCAGAGCAGCAGCCTCAAGTGTGGCAGCGTATGGCATTGGTACGTCAACACCTACGAATATATATGTTAAATTTGATTTGGTATATTATCTAAAATGAATGGATTAACCTGTAACACGCAGGACGGGGGCGTCAAGGTGGAAGAATGTTTCATGCTCCATTATTCTAGCGCAAATCTCTGAACCGACTCCTACAAATTAACAAATATTTTATAGACAATCTTTAAAAAAAATAAATTAATTATTACTTACCGGACTGTGGCCAGCCACCTTCCACTGTCACCAGATGATGAGTCTTTTGTACACTCTTGAAAATTGTCTCTACGTCGAGTGGTCGAATTGACCTTAGATTAATAACTTCAGCTTCAATGCCTGTAAAAATCGTTAGTTAAAGCATATTCAAACATTTCATACAATTATTAGCACTTACCAACTCCGGCAAGTTCGTTGGCGGCTGCCAGTGCAAACTCTACGGGACGAGAGTGAGCTACAAGTGTAACATGCTTTCCGACACGCTGAACCTTAGCTTTTCCGATGGGCACCAAGAAATCCTTGCCAAGCACTTCATCGGACACTGGATATTGGTTTCCGTACAACATTTCGTTCTCCAAAAACACCACGGGATCCAAATCACGAATAGCCGCCTTCAATAGACCTAAAAACCATAAAATTAATAGGAAACTCATGCAATTTTAACAGCAACTGATATGTACCTTTAGCGTCTTCACTGTCGTAAGGAGAGAGTACCTTCAAACCGGGACAGTGAGCGAACCATGCAGCGAAACACTGTGAATGCTGAGCGCCTACACCAGCAGCAGCTCCGTTCGGTCCACGGAATACAATTGGTACGTTCACAGTTCCAGCGGACATGTAAAAAGTTTTCGCAGCGGAATTAATAACCTGTGTATGGGTATTAAGAATTTAAAAAAACTCCATAATTGTTAAATGAATTTAAAAACAAATTACCTGATCAATGGCCTGCATGGAAAAATTAAAGGTCATGAACTCGCAGATTGGCTTCAAACCGGCCATAGCAGCTCCAACGGCAATTCCGGCAAATCCCATTTCTGTGATTGGTGTGTCGATGACTCGCTTGTCACCATATTTCTTCCACAGACCACGCGAAACCTAAGTGTTAAGAACAAAATTAAATTTGTTGTTATCGATTATTTGATAAGACCTACAACATAATTATAATATTTGCATAATTCAAGAAGATTGCATATTTTGTTATCTACGTGTCGTTAGTTCAATGTTGTTGTAATTATTAAGCAGCTGACAAATTACATAAAGCCAGGTTTAATATAAATCAATAATGAAACTTATTTTCGGATAACTTATCGCTTCCGATAAAACGGTAACATCTCAAAACTGTCCTACGTCACTTGTTTGGCTATAGCTGATTCTCTGTAACCTCTACCTACGTTCGCAAGCAAAAAAAAAGTGCTGTTTACGTAATCGTATGATTGCAGTTCACGCATTACCCGTGCGCACTTACGTCGCCGATTGGATGTGATTTTTTTATGAAGCTGAATTACCTTGTAGGCTCCGTCGTATTGGGCTACCTCTTCACCGAGAAGGAATACCCGCTCATCCCTCTCCATCTCTTCATTCATGGCCTGGTTGAGGGCATCGCGAACGGCTAGCGTTTGAGCACTCGCACTCTTGGTTGTCGAGAAAGCTCGTCGAGAAGCTAAACGTACACTTGACAGCATGTTGACAATGTGTGGAGGGTGGTTACAATGATGTTAAATGTGTGGTGGCTGTGATAACGCGAGTCCTCAAGCACCAAGATCAAGAGCAGAGGGCACAGCAAAAATCGCGTTGTGTCGAAAATGAAAAAAATATATTTGTGACGTTTGTCGTTTGCTATATGTGCAAAGGATGAATGGAGGTTGATGAATTTTTTGTATGCACTGAACTGAATTTCAAAGACGATCAGTTTATGCTGCCATATTGTAATAATGAAAAACTAGTTTTAATAATTGTAAAATTTGAGATTTATATTAAAAAATCTCAATAATTCGCTCTTCCATTTTTTCCTGGTATTGGATGCATGACTTCATTCCTTTTATCAGCTCCAGCACAATCTATTATCAATCTGGCTAAAACCTTCTTTTTTGAAGTTTCAGATTTTCAGGACATATAACATATATGCACATGAAAATATTTTTTAATTAATTTAAAACGAGAATTGAGGTTAAAACTAAAGAATTATTTTCGTTGACCATCATTGTGTAAAATAAAATTAATATATATATATATTTTTTGTTTACAATTGTATTTAAGGTTTCAGTGCAATATATAAATAGTTTTTTGGGTAACGTCTCGGGTAACGATAACGAAACAAATTGTCACGATTTATTTAAAAAAAAAAACTCAAAAATACACAAAAAATGTCATTGTCAACAGCTCAAAATTTGGCTATACCGATAATTCCTTTTCCACTCTTTTAGCAAATAGAAAAATTCGCAGTTTATGCTAAATTTGTATAAGATAATACTTTGGATATATTATAATTCAAGTAATATTTAATTTTAACAATCTATCAATACATATTCATTAGAATATTATGTGTTATAAAAATATGGACATTTTAATACAATAATTATTATACGTATAAATAGAATTTATTATGCCCTAGTATTATTTTAATTTCAACTATTATCACAGATATACACATTCATGCTTAGTTTTCGGTCACATTTCGGTGAGTTTGTCAAATTGGTTTGAATGTGTTTGTACATTTTGTTAGGCGCTGTCATTAAACACCAGTACAATACATATACATGTTGTGTTTTTATATAAAAATGTAGAGTACCGAAGAGAGGATCACTCAATCTCAATATATGCTATGGCCCATCTGTGTATAACTGTGACAATTATATACTCGGATATTTAAATTTTGCGTCGGCGCAACTTATCGACACTAACAATATGGCACCACTAATATTTCATCGAGTATAAAGTATAAGCGAAAAAGCGCCGCCGCTCCGTCATAAAACTGTCATTTGATTCAAAACTCAAAAGTATAAACAGCTATACGTAACGGTCGCGTTTTGATATCTTTGAATAATAAAAAATTAAAAATACACATTATCTCGTTTTACTATCAAAATGGAATCTCGACTTCCGAAGCCCAGCGCATTAAAGCGACCGGGCGTGGTTCGTGCCTTAGTGCCTAGTGATAGATTAATACAAAACGGTGGCATCAAAACAACCGCAACCGCAGCACCTCGAATGCCGCTCACGCGAAACTTAACAAACATGCCAAGTGAAATCCGCAAACGTGCCGCGTCTCCTGAATTCGGTAGCAAACCGAACGGAATGGTTGATCGAACAAAACTACGACGAAGTCGTTCGGCTTGTGACTTGAGGGAACACCTGCGACCCATGAAACGACCAGCTGGTGTTCTGGATTCAATTCCCGCCAAGATGTGTAAGACTAGCACCTTCGCAGCACTCCGAAGTGCTGCAGCAGCACCAATTGTCAAACAGAAATCCGTTACAAAGCCTACTGGAACAATTGGAACAATTGGAACAGCCACTGCTCGAGCGGCCCCAATGCGTCCGACCGCAACAGCAGCTGCTCGAAAACCAACTGCAGCATCAGCAGCACCGAAGTCAGCTGCAAAACGTATTCCGGCATACGACTACAAAGCACGGTTTGCTGATTTACAAGAGCGTCATAAAATAATGAAAGAAAAATTCGACGAGTGCCAGGAACAGATACAACAATTGGACTCACTGCCCGAGCAGTTCGAAGAGAGTCAAAATAAGCTATTTAAATTGACCGATGAACTCAAGAACGTTCGATCGGAATTGGAATGCAAGGTGAGACAGAGTAAATCTGACGAACTCAAGATAGATGCGATTACCATAAGTCTTAGCGAGAAGACGCGAGATCTTCAATCGACTAAAGATAAGTGCGAAAAATTGAGCAAGCATAACGAGGCAATGCGCATAGAACTGGATGAGCTAAAGGAGAGGACGAGTACACTGGTCTCCGAGAACGAAAATATGTCTAGTGAGCTGCACGAAGTCCGTGAACTTCTGTTTAAATCAAATATCGAACGCAAAGAACTACATAACGCCGTAATGGATCTGCGTGGAAACATTCGAGTATTCTGTCGGGTACGACCTCCGCTACAGTCAGAAGAAGATCGACTTATTTGCGGATGGAATTACTATGACGAAACTTCGCTGGAGATCAGCACAAATGACTTTCTGGTCGGTGGTGCCAAGAAGTCAGCAAAACACGATTTTAACTTTGATCAGGTTTTCCATCCACGTTCCACGCAAGATGAAATTTTCGAGTTGGTTTCGCCATTAATTCAGTCTGCCCTGGACGGATACAATGTGTGTATATTTGCATATGGTCAGACGGGCAGTGGCAAAACATTTACCATGGACGGAATACCATCAGAGATCGGCATCATTCCCCGTACTGTAGATTTGTTGTTTGATTGCGTGAAGAACTACAAACGACTAGGATGGACCTACGAGATACGTGTGACATTCCTAGAAATTTATAACGAAGTACTGTACGATCTGTTGAGTAATGAAGCCAAGGACATGGATATTCGTATGGTGAGCGCCAAGAATCCGACTGATATTTATGTGTCGAATATTACCGAAGTAACGGTACACAGTGCAGCGAAGCTGCGTGAATTGATGGTCCTGGCCAAATCGAATCGAGCCACTGCCTCGACAGTGGGCAACGAGCGATCTTCGCGCTCTCACGCTGTCACACGACTCCAGCTAATCGGCAGCCATGCCGAAAAGAGTGAATCTTGTATCGGCACCATAAATCTAGTTGATTTAGCCGGTTCCGAGAGCCCAAAGACAAGCGTTCGTATGGAGGAAACGAAAAAGATCAACAAATCACTAAGTGAACTGACTAACGTTATAATGGCATTGCTTCAGAGACAGGAACACATACCATACCGAAATTCGAAACTGACACATTTGCTGATGCCTTGCCTGGGTGGTAATTCAAAGACACTGATGTTCATTAATGTGGCTCCTTTCCAGGACTGTTTTGTTGAGTCTGTGAAATCATTACGTTTTGCTGCCTCCGTGAACTCGTGCAAACTGGCTAAGGTGAAGAAGAACAAATTTATGAACTCATCGAATGTGCCAAACAACTCGTCGGCGGTAGCCAACAGCTCGAGTTTATCCTCGACGAGCGGAGTATTCTAACATTTATATTTCAATTATGTATAAACTATTTAACCAAAATTCGTTGTTAGTCCTTTGTATGTGTATTTAATTTTTGCGCTTATCATAATTTTTAATACAAATTGTAATCAAAGAACAAATTAAAATCTTCTTTATTTGTATTTTTTGAGAGATTTATCGAAGTAGCCAGTGGCATTCATTTGTCAATTGTACATTAACGAGAGTGTGGGAAAATTTCAGATTTAAGAAGATTTCTTTACAAAGGGGAACTAAACAGAGTACAATATCCAATATGTACCGGTTTTCAAATAACATAGATATTAGTTGAATGGAAATTCAGGTAGTTGAAATGCATTTATGACAATTTTGCTAAGGGTGCGTAATGCGTCGACCGGAGGGTCTTAAAGTAAATCTTGTTTGCAATTTTATTTGTTCACTGAAATAATTATACATAAAACCGAATGAATCTTAAAATCGCTTCGGTTCATATAAACAAGTCAGTAATCTTCTAATGTGGCGATTTATAAAAAAATAATTATATAATCTAAATCTGAACAAATACTTATTCTAAAAATGCAATTCAACTGAATGTTAATATTTATGTTATAAAACTAACAAATGATAGCTTCCGGCTAATTATTATTATTTCAGAAATAAAACTGGCATTTCGATGAGAAACAGTACGTTTAAGGCTTGCACCATCACATTACTAACTATAATTGAAGACCTTCTGCTTGTACGGATGTGGTATTTTGGGTCAGGATCTGGCTAAAATGACTTGAATAATAATCGATGTTTTGTTATATATTATTGTTGATTTTTGACCTAATGAATTATAATTTCTCTGTGTGTTAGCTAGAGTGCTACATATACAAAATATCAGCTGATTCGCGACGTCCTCCAACAATAAATTAAATCTCAAGCTCTGATTATTTTTTTTAAATAAGTACACAGTTAATTTCTACTCTTTTTATCAATGGTAATAAATAAAATAAAAAATAAATAAAAGTAATAACTTTTCTCAAGCGAATCATGATGGATGTATGTGTGCCATATCAAGAAGGATATTTTTTAAATCAAGATGTTGAGCAAGATTAGAGCTGTTTAAACAGATATTAGTTTTCGAAGGTTAGGGTTAGTATATACCTATAAAACAAAACTAATATTTATAAATTTTATTTAGAAATATCATATAATTTAATTATCTAGATCTACGCTAAGCAGAATAAATCAATATTACTTTTCTTTTACAACTAAAATTTTTCTTTTTCTTTTTTAGATGTAAGTTAATAATATGGGAGATAACTTATACATATTCTAAGATGAGAAATGTTCAGGCTAAGATCTTTATTTGTAACATGCATATCAATCCGTTCACACGAAATTCATATAATTGGCCAAAATAATTTAAAAACCATCAGATATTTAGGTAACGATATACCTACTCAATTATTTCGAGTCTTCTAAGTTTATATTTTGAGTATTTTCTATTTGTATTTAATATGTATTTTATTTTAAAAATTATTAAAATGTAATTACAAAATAATGTGACTTTTTTTATTTGTAGAGTTTTAGTTTCTTGACGAACGTATGCACGGTCGCCTTGGGATACGGTTTAATGGCGATGCATGTGGGTGTATTCTCAGGCATCTCGATCCACAGCTTGTGCTGTATAGAGTTCTCGGTCAGTGTGGTACTCAGAGTTCGTAACGTTTGTTCGTCGGCAGCCTGCAAAATAAATAAATTGATGTATTAAAATATAGTTTTAGCGACGATTCAAATCAAATCTAAAAAGAGAAGAAGTTATGCTTCATTATTAATTATTATTTTATTATTATAAATTATTATGACATAAATGGAGCAAAGGTCAACTTTGACGGAAAAAATGTCGTATATACTAAGGCAGGCAGAAATGATACAAGTTAAGCGGGATCTATCTAATAACTTAGTAGCTATACAGGATGGCTTCCGAATTACTGTTACCTTGGGACTTAAATCATCGTTGGCGTTACTAATTCTACTTAGACAGGAGGCAAAGACCTGTTTGAACTCACACGAATAGGTATGTTCTTTTATCAATCCCCCGACCGACCGCACATATCAACCGACACTCGCAAACTGCCAACCCCTCGGTATTTGGTAATAACGGAGCGACAGTTCATAATCGAGTATATGCGCTCTAACTACAAAAAATTATGAATTTGTCCACACAAACCATAAACTTGGTCAAATTTCGGAATGCTTCCAAAAGACGATGGCATCAGCAATGCTTTACACACAAAAAAGGGGAAGAAAACTTCCTAAATCGAGTTATTAAAAACAAAGTCACAAATGAGTACACACAGTATCTGGAAAGTCCAACCTGCTCTAAGAAACTGAAATTATTAAAACCTCCCAACACACTCGGGGCAAACAACATCTAAAACCAACATCCCGGGTTTCTTCTCTGTTTTCTATACATTCTTTAGACAAGGCTATTTACCCAGCATTTTTAGTTTTTGATCCCGCAGACTTTCAAACCTTTTTTAGTACTTAGATAAAAACGGTACGAGGCTTATTGGTCTGAAATCAGAAACTTAACTTGGTGAATAGATTTTAGGAAAAGGTAAAACCACGGATATTTTACAAGAGTCATAACAGCTAGCTAAATCAACAATAGTCTTGAAAGTATATAGAATATGTTGAGAAATAGATGGACGTATAATTTAAAAAAATGAGATTAATGCCATCGTAATTATTTTTCTCGAATATACCTCTAGCACAACTTTATGCATGTTATCCAAATCTGCAAAGTAGGCCTGAGTCTCGGCATCATCACGGAACAAATGTCCTACCGCTGCGGTGGCATGGGCACACTGTGCGATAACCGCACCAAGTGGCCAGTTGAGCGTCTTGATCAGATCTCCACGCACGATAATGTATTGCACCAGATTAGCCATCTCCTTAAGTATACATAATATTTATATTGTATTGTATTAGACTTAAATAAGTTATCAACTTACAAATTATCGAAATGATAAGAATAATACACAAATTAATATTAAGCAAAGATGTGCACAGCTGAGTGCCGGATTTGACGTACGTCGTACGAGGTACGAGAGGCTAATCGATATGTTTACAAAAAAGAAAGAGCAAAAAGCAAAACAGCTGATAAGCAGAATGCCAACGTGCCAATTAATACCTCAGAACGCCAACCTAACAGCGCTAAAGTCGAGCGAGTGCACACGATACAGATCTTTCACTTTTCTTTTTTTGACACATACTACAAATTCCACTACATACAAATACATTCAAATATCAAAATACTTTATCATTCATCATCACATCACGATAGACAGTGGACTTGCGCTCTCGTCGAGATTTCCACACAACACACATACTAACACAAACGCATCTGGCTCGCATCTCAGTTTATTACTAACTAGAAACACACTAACCCCATACCGAATTCCGAGTGCAAAGTGACCAGCTGCAAAAACGAACCGAGTGAATCCGCGCGACCTAGTACAATTCCACAAGTGACATGGCCGATTTCGACAACAACTCCGAGGAGATGAAGCACTGCTATGAGAATTTGATTGTTATTGATGCTGGTGCAAATCTAACAAACAAGAAATACAGCCGTGATCTGGACTCAGTGATGCAACGCGCCCAAGATGCAGGTCAGTTCTCTTGTCATACGACAGGGTTAAATCAATCAGTATATGACTTTTGCCCACTCATCTTTTATTATTATTTTTTTCTTCTTCGGAACGTTAAGTGCATCAGTGAGATTATTGCGCAGAGCGACAGCTCTAATTCGCATGTGCTATGTGCGTGTTAATTTAGGCCATTAGTCAATTTTCCTTTTTGTTAATTTGCACGATGAGGCATCGGCGGGGCGTCACATTTTATTTATAGAATTCGCTGTACCAAAACAGAGAGAGAGTCTGTTATATGTTGGAAAATGCGAGTTTGTGAGCGAGCAAGGGAAAATCGAACGAGTCAGAGCGATATATTGATCGTGTTTTTTTCTGGGTTTCAGCCAAAATATAATAATATGAAAATACCTACATTCAATGGAAATGTTTCATAATTAAAGCGATAATAATTGACATGTTGTTGTTTTTATTGTAGGGGTCAAGAAGATAATGGTACCAGGAACGAGTGTAAAATCAAGCAAAGAAGCACTAAGACTATCACGAATTTACCCTGGCATGATTTACTCTACAGCAGGTTGGTAAAATTTGATTTAACTGATTGGTCATGGATCTAATTGAAAATATGTAATATTTTAGGAATTCATCCACACGATTCAAAGTCAATCATTGAAGAGCCTAGCAGTTGGCTGGAGTTCGAGACGATAGCTCAAGCACCCGAGTGTGTCGCAATCGGTCCGTGCGGTTTAGACTATCAGCGTGACTTCTCCGAACCTGAAGTACAAAAGGAGATATTCGAAAAACAAATTCAACTAGCCAGTAGTTTAGACAAACCACTTCTCATACACGAACGATCTGCACAAGAAGATGTCTTGGAAATACTCAACAAGTATAAATTAATTGCATTTTAGGATTTCTATGGATATAAATTGTCATTTTTTGTTCTAGATATCCAGCTGTAACGCAGATCGTGGTGAGAGGGTTTATGGGTAGCACCGAAGAAGCAATCAAGTACCTTGACCGAGGCTATTATCTCGGATTCACTGGGTATCTATGTAAAGTAGGTCATAAATATAAACATTTATAGATTATTCTACATACAAGTGTGTTTTTTTTAGGATAAATCTGATACAGGTGTTCGAAAACTACTTGAGACAGGAATACTGCCGCTGTCCCGACTGCTGGTAGAGACGGACTCACCATTCATGTATCCAAATACGAGAGCCTCAAAATTACCACAGCACGTGAAAACCGGCATTACTGAGAGATCGCTGATGTTCCTTCACAGGTAATTGTTGTGCGAGCAATTGAGAGAAAGTTCGCAGAATATTATCAATTATACAATATCACATATATTCAAAAAGAGCAGTTTCTCGTTTTTTCGGCGACAATTGACCCCCAGGCGATATTTAACCTGATTGATTTGCATATTATTAGTGTATAATGCATATAAGATTGCTTTCGAGAGGAGACATTTAATTATGTTTTTGTATGGTGAAATTTTGTCGTGCATTATTTTTAATAATCATTTGGTGTTTAGGAAAATTGATCCCAAAATTTCTTATATATACTTTATTTATTACATTTTATTATGTAATAAATATATTAAAATTGAATTACGTTCAATATTACCTTTATTTGCTCAGAATGACTACTAGAGTGATGCGTGTGATTTTCATCGTTGCTACTATATATCCCAAATACATGAGCTTCGCAGTATATTCGTTCAAATACTCACATAATATTAGCAAGTTAAATGTGGAGCAAATCACAAATTTTCAGGAAATCAGTAGAAATTCCGGGCTATATGCTTTTCAAAGCTAATAGAGCAGTTCGACGTGGTGGTGGTGTAAATCTTAAAGCTCATATTGTCGCTTCGCCGTACATTGTTGAACGTTATTTAAATGTTATTATGTTATAATTTAGAACCTTGCGTTTTCCTAGTCGGCCTTAGGATCAACGCAAAGAAGACGAAGGAATTGCGGCTTAACACAAGCAAACGGGTGCAGCCGATCCAACTCAACGGTGAACCTGTTGAGATTGTTGATAAATTCTGCTACCTCGGAAGCTTGTTAAATGTTGATGGAGGCACAGACAACTGTGCTAGAATCAACAATGCCCGCTCAGCCTTTGCGATGCTCAGCGTCGTCTGGCGCTTCACTCAGCTGTCAAAACGTACGAAGCTAAGACTGTTCGACTCCAACGTCAAATCGGTCCTTTTCTACGGTTGCGAGACGTGGAAAGTGACCTCTGCTCTGACCGGGAAACTACAAACTTTTGTAAACCACTGCTTGAGGCGGAGCCGGAGGTAGTCTCCAATACTGAATTGTGGATACGAACCAGGCAAGCACTCGTCTCAATGCAAGTTCGAGGGAGAAAGTGGCAGTGGATCGGTCACACAGCTCACCAGATCCATTCAGCCAAGTCTCATCAGTCCAAGAACGTGCAGCTTGTACCGTCTCATCTCGTTCATGACGTGTTCGTGTCGCCCATCCGCAAACATAGTCCGAACGTTCCAATGATTCAAGTTTAGAGGTAGGGCTGCTACCTTTCTGCTTTCAAACAAGCGGTTTTTATCGGTAGTCCGTACTAACTGGGACCATGCACGCTGCCGTTGACTTCCTAGAGAAGTTCATCCACCACCGTGCTAAAATGTACACCCGAACTGTACAAGTACAAGACGGCTGGCGACCGAATCCGTTTCAGTTTTTTAAGGATATGTAGCTTATTATTGGCCTTCACGAGAAAGACGCAACGCAATGGAAATGATTTATGTCTTCAGAATGCTATCTTAAAACAACTCTTTACAAATTGTATTTGCTGCAGTATCTTCCTCATCCAGCTCATTAAAAACTCGCAATGTTTTCTAAATGCTCGGCATAATACAGTACAGCTTCGAGCCAGGTACTCCATCGTGTTATTATCGGCTGAGGTGGTAGAGGGAGGTCAGAACAGAGTTCTGATGATGGGTCACAGCGCAACTGCTAACAAACACAATGTATTGCATCTGACATGGGTAATCTTGGGGAAGAATACTTGTATTGCTTTGGCACCTTTGGAAAAGCAAAATGGAGTTCTTCTTAAATTATTCCTTATTTACATATGTTTGGTCTCCCTGTTCATCACCAATTGATCTGAATTTCCATATTTCAAAATAAATATAAAATATATCAATGTTGAAAATCTACAAAGTGATCTATGCCTTGGAATGTCACGCTTGCCACGCTTCACTTGTTGTTATTTAACAGCAGCCATGCTTTAATTCGAGAGTTCAGATTGCCTAATTTGCTAGAGATATTGCTATAAGCGCATTTGGAAAAACAGTCGGTCTATGCAGAATTACAATGTTTAAAAGTCTACGTATAATACATTTTGCAAAGATAAAGTATTCTCTTTAATGATAAACTACCTCCAAGTACCCTATAGAGAAATCTTACATCAATTGTTTTTTTTTGAATCTAACAATCAATGTCTTCCATTTTGTAATACACAGTTTAACAATTTTCTGATTTTTTCAGTGCCATAATTTCCTAATGCTTCATTCAACTGTGTCTTTTCATTAATTCATTAATTATACCGAACTTCTCCTAACAATATGGTCTATAAAATCAAACTCTTTAAAATTTATAATTTTAAAATTAAAATTAAAATGCATCTCTCTGTCATTGCTCCTATTCTACTACATATTTTCAATTACTGCCTCTCACCATCAACGTTCCTAAGATAATCGAAACGGGTCAGAGTATTACCTATACATAAAAGTACTCGATCATGTTATATAAAACATTTCAGACCCATTAGCATTCCGGCACTATCTAAAGTAATGAAGATCATTAACAAATCTGTAATTATATTGACTCTAAAGGATAACAACCCAACCAACATTTAGCTTTTAAAATTAGTTTTAATTCAACAAAAAATTATTGTATCTATTTTAAGCAATTTAGCGAGAATTAAAGCTAGCTATTATGTACAGCTAATTAGCAAGATTCAAAACTAGCTAAATGTATAGTTAATTAGCGAGAATTAAAGCTAGTTATAATTAAAGCGAATAAGCAAGAATTCAAGCCAACTAACAAAATAAAAATATACAACAGTACATCGTCTGCTCTTTTAAAATTAGTGGATGATAAATTTATCATGAAACAATCTACATTTCTTCTCCTGCTCAACTTCTCAATATTTTAGTTAGTTAGTTTGCAACATGATTTACAGTTCTACTCTAATTTCGATGTACTGCACTCTACTGCGCTTACGAAATTATAGTATTACAATCCGTTCACAGACAGACCTGAATAAATTATCAAACACGTATATACATCTATAACCTAACTTAAAATATTATCAATATATATAATATCTGGGAAAATCTTATGAAAAATATTTTTTCTTTTTTAGATACTGTACATTTCAACGAAACGAACCCTGCAGCTTGCCAGCCATAGTAGAAATGATAGCAGCCTTTATGGAGAAAACACCAGGCGAAGTTGCCTTGGCCACTGCCTTCAATGCTCTCAAGCTATTCGGACTGTCCCAATAACCAGGCATATCCAGTGCCAACAATCCCACCACCCACGACAAGAACGCTTGCTAACAACATAAAAACAAAAATCACTGTATTTGGTGCTGCTCATCAATTACACCAGAAACGTAATAACATACAGATACAGTTAGATATTATATACTATTTCAGACAAACTTCCTAGCTACGGAATCATATTTTATCTTGCCAACGTAATTTTACGAACTTGACGAATGAAAATGAGAAGAAAATAACGATCAAATAATAATAACAAAAAAATGCATGTATATTTTTATATCTCATATCAACAGAAAGAAAAACACTAATTGTAAATTAAAAATGTGTGCTTGTACTAACAACTATTTAATATTAAGTCTTAATAATAATAACAACATATTTATATTTATTTTTTGTTAATTTTTTAATTAGTTTTATTTGTTAGCTAGTTTCAGTTCTTGTAGATAATATATTTTCTATATATATATGTAATTTTAATCATTGTTGTTATGTCTAACATACAAAATGAACCATTTTATATTTTACAATCCGGTACTACACTCACAGCTTATGAACAAGAAAATACACATATCCATCATGAGAAATTTAGATTAGATTTTAGACTAAGCAGACTGGTGTGTTATTAATTTACAATTTCACACTAAAATATTTTGTACATAGATTTTTTTACAATCAAACAATACCCACTCCTACTTGTTGGGGAAAATGATTTTGAAATGGGGCATTACTCTAAGGAAGACACGGTACAAATTATTCAAATCTGCCTTTAGACGATCGATCGTCATATCAAACACACAAACCCGTTTTCAGTACACAATTAAAATTACAAAAAATCAATAGATAGAAAAATATGTATTCTTCCATTTGTTGGTCGTATATGGCTGCTAAAAAGTTATGCACACTTTTTAGCAGCCATATACGACCAGCACAAAAATATATAAAATTTAGAGTTAGTGCTAAGTGCCATACTTGAATAACATAGATAATTATGTTTTATGTATGCTTCATGTTTAGATAGTTTAAAGATATGCAAAATAAAATATATTTTTTATCAATGTTCAAAAATCTGTCTTTCTTATATTTAGTGGTAGAGTCTTATAAAACAAATTACTACAGAAAGGCACCCCAGCCGATGTACATACTCGCCAGTCGATCAATATCCATGGCCTCGGCGATACAGTGGTTATACACTCCTTCTGTGGACAGCGCCATATTTGATTTAATGCCCTTGATTTTTACCTAGAACAAGAAAAATACTTTTAGATATGTTTAAACACAAAATGATGGTAATACATACAAATCCCTTTAATCGTTCCTCGATGTGTAGTACATTATCCATGGCCTCTGGATCAGTTCGCTCGTCCACTTTGGCAATCGTTCGACTAGAGCTAGCCAGTGAATCGTAGACGAACGGTCGTAGTACTGATATAAGTGTGTAGATCTGTGCTTGCAGTACTTTCATTGTAATTACAAAGCATTTGCGGAACAGACCTTCGACACCTAGTGGACCCATGGCATGTACCATGTTATGTGTTAGACGAAACGGCACCAGTTCAGGTATTGTGAAGGATTCAGCCTTGTTAAACAAGCAATTGAAATCTACATGTACGGTATCTCCGTTTGTGGTATCAAACAATACATTCTCACCGTGACGATCACCTAGACCCAAAATATAGCCGACCACTGAGATTACAGCCGTTGTTCGAATGTATGAACTTCGTGCTTGGTACCAGTTGTGTGGCGTTGTAAAGCGTTCCTTGAACCACTCCGAAAACATTGGCGGATGTTTTATTAGTAATTTGTTCAGAAAGATATCACGTTTTTTCTCTATTGGATCCTTTAAGAAGCACTCATATTCTCTGAGATCACGTGAGCTCATACCTAAATTACGTTCCTTATAAATACCTAAAACATAAGAACCTGATTAGTAAATAAAAACCAATAACAGAAAAAAAAGACCGTTCATAATGTGCCTGAATGGCTGCACATTTGGTACCCATTCAATGATGCCGCACTCCTCGTTCAGTGGCGTCACCATATACGTACGAATGTACAGACGCAGCTTTCTTGCGTCCGGATCTTCGCGCAGGTATTGTTTGACAATACCATTAAATTCCATCAGTCTAAAGTCCTTGCGTAGATCGTCCTTAGGCTTCAGCATAATATCATACAAATGTCCATCATTTCCGATCAGTGTAACACGCTTCGGTCGCTGCAGTGATGTCAAAACTGTTATCTTATCCTTGATACCATGTATGTAAACGGCATTATTTGGAAATGCATTAAAATTGGCCACTGATTTGTTACGTTCAGCAACCGATGGAAGTACAGATCTCATAAACTTTTCACATGGCATCAGAATACCGGTAAAATCCTTGTCCACGAAAAGCTTCAAGATCTGTGGATATACCGTACGAATAGAGTACTCCAAAACGCGACTGTTGCCCAAATTTTTATTAGTCAGCTCAATCATACGGTCTGCTAAGGAATGAAAGTCTGTAATTAATTTCTGAATACCACGATCAGCTAGACGAGAATCACTAAAGATATCCTTGCAGCGATGTACTCGGTTCGGATACGAGCTATTGTACACATTCAAGATCATCCACATTGACTGCTGCGGGTAGTTTAAAATCAACTTGATGATAATTGTCCTTAGAACGTTGTACACATCAAACGCAGGATGTGCAATGCGACTGACAAGCTGTGAGAAAGCTGTAAAGAATATAAATACTGGTAGCTTTACCGAAAGTCTATCCACAATCATATTCATGTTTTTTGCTACCCTGCGACCATTCTCGTCTGTGACTGTTTTACCGGTGAAGTCTAGCCAGATACTCAAAAGACGTGGCATCGATTGATTGATGTACTGACAGCCATACATCATGGACTTGCCATAGTTTGTCATAATTTCTTGCTGTAAATCGTTACCACGTGGTTTGCGCTGCTCGACGATTGGCATGGCGGCAAACACCTTGTCCAGGTACTGTGCATAGCTAACCAAGCACTTTTCGGATTCTGGCAGTGCCGTTATGGCTGCCTTAAATATCTTTGTATTATATTCGGTGTTCGTATTCATCGATTCTGCACTGTATGTTGCCTGTAAGAATTTGGCCTCAGCAATCAGCTGTTTGTCCTGTGAATTTGTTAAATTCAAAGATGCGATTCCTTGCTCAAGAACGTTAAGACTACTGGCCGCATTATTCTTTGACCATAGAAGTTTTGCCTTTTCAACAAATAAATTCGGTGGCTGATAATCTTCAGCTTTCAATATAAATGACTGTGCCTGTAAATGTTTATCTGCATTGCGTGCAAGCTGAATACTCGTTATCAAAGACTGTCCTATATACTCTTGTATAAGATCGCTTGATGTTTGACGTACATCAGAACTCACGTTTCTATTATCTATCTTACGTTTTGCCTCCGTCAAAATGATGCGTCGCAAGCACAGAACAGGTTCTACGATACGTGAAGTGGGTTGTAAGATCTTAAGACGTGAATCCCAAACTTGAAATAGTGTTCGCATTAATTCTGTTGCATTTGCAACGGTTGTTACATTATCAATATGCTCTACCAGTTCCTGTACGTTTTCGATCTCAGAGATCAGATGCAGCTTCATTACTAATGGATATACTTTATCGTATGAACTCTGATCATCTCCGGATGCCTGGAATTGTTTTAAAACACTCAGGCGACATCGATGTATCTCTTCGGCAAACAAATCGGCAGTTACACTATCTTTGTGTAAGCATATCAAAGCCTGACCACATCGCACACCCCAAGCATCACTGTCACGCAGCTGTGTGTCTTCCAAGAAATCATCAAGTTCCTCAAAGCGACCAAGTCGCCAGAGTGGCTCTGCGCTGCTCTCTAAAACAGCATTAACGTTTTTGTCATGCATCTTTTTAAATAATCCTTCCGCAATAGCCAGAGCCGTTTCCGGTTGGTCCAGTCCAAGATAACACTGCATCATATCAACTACATTCGTCTCGGTAACCTCACCTAGCTGTATCATACGCTCGAATGACACACTCGAGTCATGCAAACGTCCGGTCACACTATTAACTAAAATCTGTTCAGAAAGTGATTGTTTGCTTTGTTTTGCCTTAAGTGCACCTTCTAGTGAGTCTGGGTCCATAAGCTCTGCAAAAATTTGTGACAGAAACGAAAGTTCAGGCTGTAGTCGATTCGTTGGATTCTCTTCAATGTACGATTCTAGGTAGGATAGAGCACGTGCGTATTCTCCACATTGGAAATTAAGTTCAGCAACGTATTTCTTGTTAAAACTTTCATAAAACTTTTTAACTGCTCGATAAGCATTATCCACAATGAATCCCTTGGTCCACTTACGCATCCAGCGGTCCAGAAAGTCAAGTTGTACAAAACATAACTTGGCACATTTCTTTGTAACATCAACGTGTGGTAAATTACCAGGTTTTCGAATGTCTGTAGAATTTGTTTTAGAAGTTTGCTCCTGCAGTGCTTCAAATACACGAGACATTTCCTCATGAATTCTGGTAATAGATTCCTGAGTACCAGACAATAGAGCATGTAATAGAATATATGGAAAGAACATTGACAATAATTTTGAGTCAATTTTGATACTGTACTTTAATGAGCTTAACAAGTGTTTTGTGTTACTGTCGACGATACCGTTCATCATAGATTCGGCCCAGGAATACGACCACATTTCGAATGTATGATAACGAGCCGTTCCAAACAAAGGATGTGTATTCATTCGCATACGATCACTTCCCATTGAGGTATAGCAAGAAGTCAATAGTGGCTCCATTAATTGACGCATTCTATCCGGAATTGCATTCCATACATTCATTTTGGTCTTTTTCTTGGGGTCAACACCACGCTCTATCAGAATTTCTTGAATAGCAAGCGAAAAGTAATCTACACGCTTTGTGTCCTTCTGACACTGATATGCTCGACAGAGATCTGATAAAGCCATTATGGCAAACTCATCTGAGTGTATGGTAAGTGTGAAATCAGATTGAAGAGCATAATTTGGTGGAAGTAGACTAGGTTCGATGGCTCCAAGACGACCAAGACAAAGACCAGCCGCAATCTGTAGTGGCACATCAATTTGCTTGCAACATAATATCAGAGTGCTAAGTAGTTCCTCGATTAATGGATTCATCTCAAGCTGACCAACAATCATCTCATTCAATTCGTTGCGATGTTGATCAAACAATTGACTAAGGTATTTAATACCATAGATACGTACGTCTAAATTATCGAAGTGTATATGTTTTGAGAATAGTTGAAATTTGGCCAGAAATGTGTCTGCTGTCCGTACACTCTCCGACTGTTTGGCCACAAAGCGTTTAAGTTCATCGGAAACATTGGTGTCCTCTAAAAAGAATAAATCTGACAGATGCATGCTAAGCAAGCTGCCATTCTCTATAATCAGGTAGCGTAGCATTTCATTTACCTCATCAGCATGCGTTGCCATAAGTGGTTTTAGTGATACTACAATTATACTCAGTAAAGGGCCCAGGGCATCTACCTCAATCTTGTGTATAAATATATTCCAGACATGTACACTGACAGCACGAATATCATCATGTTTTAAAGTCAACACTGATCGGAGTACAGCCAGTATCTTAAATCGGAATGGTGTAATTCGCTGGGAACCAATAAAACGTAAGATTTCACCCATACTGAGTAATGTATCTCGTTTCAGCTCTGTCTCAATATCACTGCTGATAATAATGTGTCCAAAGCTTGTTAGAACACCCAAGAAGCGTGTTACGATGTAGTCAGCTATCTGGTCTAAGGACATGACATCATCGTCCTTTACGCAGAGCATACATCGAAATGTTTCCATCACAAACTCTGGATCCTTGTGATAATGTACCAGTATTTCGGAAACGGTTTTCTAATTGAAAATATAAATTCATTTATAACTTATCAAGAGTAAACTAGATTATCTAAACTTACCCGAACGTCATGGTTTAGTAGCATCTTAACGGTGCTTCCTCCGGTTTGTTCGACAATGAAATCAATGCAAGAACTTTTAATAGTGGGTGTCTCTTTAAAGTGCAGGTAAATGTACAGTTGCAAAAAAGCAATACGCAGAGAATGTGAGACATCATAATCACGCAGCGAACACACTTCATCTAAAAGCTTCTTGCTGCTAGGATACTTAATTCAATTCAATTAAAATCAGAATACCATTTCAAATGATTTTAGGGTCAATGTACCTGAACACACCATGGCACCAGCAGCACAATAATACTTATAAAATACTTCTGGATAAAGTCTCGTTTTACGCTTTTGCAACCCAGTAGACTGCTCACCTGTAAAATGACACAATAAAGATTAAACTAGAAATATGAATTTATGTATGTTCGACGAACATGATAAAACAACGCTTCCGGTCCAAATTTATGCATTAGAAACGATGCAACGGCCAAACGTACAATGTCCTTGAACACACGATAATTATACTCCTGTACAACTTCCACCGGGGATGATCCATGTGAAGAACACACTACAGAAGCAGCCAAAACCGCAGCACGTCCCACCTCCGAATTACGATTAATCATAAAGAAAATGTACATCCGAAAGGAGTCTATCCACATTTTCTTGGAGAGTATTTCCGAGCAACCGAACTTTGTGAGTAAATCCAATGAACACGATTGATGTACTAGATCAACAACAAGCAGTGATTCAGTAACAGCTTTCAAGATGTTTTGCTGTACTTCAAGCAGTACGTTTTCTAATTGCTCTGCGTCTTGTAAAGCTTTGTTTAGAGCTAAAAGGATACGTTGAACTTTCTGGATGATTTGAAGTCGTACCTCGTACGCATTGTCATTGAAAATTGATGTCCACAGCCTAACATTGCTTGGCAGACATGTGACAGCTGGACAATGAACAAAAAACGAGTTCAGGCACTCCAGCATATTTACTCGTACATCAGTACATTCGGATTGAAATAATTTCAAATATTTGCTAGCCGCTCGACCAAATGTTTCGTCATTTCGATCGAAATTTTTCATAACAATGCCTGGCACATCGACAAGGCTGATCTGTTGCCCGCTGTCCCGATGCGTATAACGGTCATCCTGTACGGCATCGCATTGCCGGCACAAAACTGTATAGCTAAGTGTTTGGTTCTTGTGTTGCCGCAATACACAAGATTGTCCAGAAAGAAGACACATTAATGATTTCAGAGAGCTTGATATGGCTGTTAGCTTTTCCGTGTTCGTATCGGGAACATCCATCAGTTGCTGAACCGCATTAAAGTCACAAATTTGCAGCGCAATATAATTAATAACCAATTCCGGTTGAAATGTCTCAGATGTTGTGTACCCAATAAAAACATCCTTTATGTCCTGCCAGTCGTTGAGCAAGTTTTTGTTATAAATGCATAAAATGTTTTTCATTTGTATAGCGTTGCGTTGAGCCTGTTTAGCGACCATTTCTGGGGTGTTTAGCACAATTGACATATTCGGATAGTTGTACTTGTAGTTGTGATATGTGTCGTTATCCTGCAGAAAAGAGCCAAATACCAATAGAATTAGTCGATGCTGAAGATTGGCAGGTAATTGTTGACATGCGGACAAATCATAAAATTTAGCTGCTGTGGCTAGTAGAACATCTGTTATGGATGAAATCTGGATACCATTAGGACGGAGTAAAGTACTGGATATGGTGGTGTCAAGGAAATGTTCAACAAGTTCTTCGAAATTATTGAATAAATCAATTGGTACATCGATTTTCATTTTTATAACACGGTCGATTATGTGAAGTTCTTGAAATGTAACAGCTTCGGATGCTAGAGAGCATATGCTACAATCGAAAGTCTCATCGGAAACCAACAGATGCTGCTTTTGATGCCACAACATATACTTATGCACGATGGAGCTTGCAGTCATGAGCAGGAAAGCTATGACCTTTAAATTATCTGAAAAAGAAATTATAAACTAATAAAAAAATACAATTATTTCCGAAAATTCTAACTTACCCAGAAAATTGAGGGCATCGGGACTGTGTCGCAGATCTTCTAAGGACTTTTGCAAAATATTTGTAAAACATGATGATTTTTTATTTGTTTGCAGGCATCGCAGCATACAAATCCCAAGTAAAGGGTCGGATTCAGGGAATACTGGCAGTAACTCTTCAAAATTATCCAATCCCATGGATTTGCCATTGTCACTTTCGCAAATAGCACACATAAACTTAAAACATGAAATCAGTAGTCGCTGGTTAGTTTTTCTTTTCTCGTTTTCATTTGAGTTCTCTCTGACTAGACAAATACACAGATCAATGGCCTGTTCCCTCAGTTCAGCATTAGCACATGACTCTACGGTTATATGGCGATCCAGAAAATATGAAAATGCAACAAATAAAGGACCGACCTCGGTTCCCCAGCTAGTAACAGTGTCCAGCACAAATTTTACTGCTTTAAATACATACTTTACAATTCGTTGAACATATGTTGAATCCAGTTCTGTGCTGTCTGTCCAGGCCCTAAAAAGTTTTGTGAAATACTGGATTCCATATGATTTAAGTTTCAATGGAAAATAGCGCATTGATAGTAACACTGCTTCGGTGCAATTACGAATCAATTCTGGATTTGTGTCTACAGCTAACTCAGCTATATGAATCAGCAGTTTCATGTTATTACCGGCCACATAAATCAGAGCTTCCGTACTCTGAATAGTAACTGTATGGTAAGTACAAGTAGGCTCGTATGTTGTCAGATCAAAATCGTTACTACAGAATAGTTTGATATTCAGTGGCTCAGTGCAATCAACATTTTGGGCTAGAAAGACTGCGAGTTCAATAAACTTTTCTGCCATTCTCAAAAAGAGCCAATTCTGTTTCAAAAAGCTTGCAGATAACATTTCACTTTGCAGTAAATACAGGATAGACTTTAAGCTAGAATAAATATAAAAAATAGATAAAATTGTATAAACAGTTGATAATGCAGAAGCTCACGATGAAAATTTATAGCAACTGGATACGTAGAGGACTTCGTTGATTAGCCAGAAACTGGTGGCAGATTGTGCGGGTCGATTAAGGGCGGCATTAATATCAATACTGCCAAAATATATGCCGGGTTCATCGAACAGCAGATTCTGTGCTATCATGCTCAAGACGTGCTCCAGGTGTGTGGGCACGTTCCTATCGATAACATTCTGTAACGAAAGTATCAGATTTTGGGTGACTTTCGAGAAGTTCAGGTTAAAGTCGTCCTCTTCCATCATTTTATATCACATTTATTTTGTTTTCAATATTTTTTGAAAATATTCGGATGGCCTCGTCTTAATTGGGAAGACGATTTGCAACAGATAATCCGCGTTGATTTGAAATTTTGAAAATTGGTTTGTTTTTGTTTGATTTTGAAATGTTTACAAATTTTATTTATCAGCTTTGCGTGCTGCACGAGTTTGCAAATTGCGACAGTGCGCTTTTTTTGCAGTGCAGCCAACTGTGACGAATGAAAATGTATGACAGGCGCAAGTATTTGGAGTGCGTTCACTTGTTTTTTTCTAAAAACTTTTTTATTAAACAATAATTATTTTAGTAAAACATTTATTTGGAAATTTTAGACTGAGTTTAATTCTTTGACATGTCATGTCATGATATCAAATAGTCTCGTGAAGGCCATAATATGTCGAAACATCAATTATGTCGTGACCCTATTGATTGAAGCCATGCGTTGCATATCGACTTATCGATGCGTTAGAAAAGTTCAAATAACTTCTGCAATTTTGTATATACATATGTAATTTATAACATAAATTTAAATAATAAATCATTTTTAAATATATGTTTTCTATAAAAAATCTATTGCAACAGAACGTATTCCGAAGCATAGTACCGATGTGATAAGTTCAGAATACGCAGATGCTGATGTAGACTCGGACGATGAAGACATTCAGCAACCGATGATTCCGTTTGAAGCTCGCGTCAATATAAACTTGACAAAAACAAGAAGAAAAACATGAGCAAGAAGCAGAATCGCCAAGAGGACAAGAAATTTGGCGATGCCGAGAAGACGGATAAAGAACAGAAGTATAAGAGTCCAACCCGGACGACAACATTACGGTGTGTGCCAGACAAGATAACAGCGCCCATGTATCGCCTACCGTGTATTGGAGATCTTCAAAATCGAGGACAAGCCACAGATTGACTTGAAAGATATCGTAATAACGGCCGAAGAGAATGGAAAAAATCGGCATTGATTACCAGAAGCTGCACGATGCGTTCTTCAAGTAATATAGAAGTATTTTGCTAAATTTTATTAACACTTTCTTAAATGTTCAGGTGGCAAACTAAACCTCGAATGACAACTTACTGTGATCTGTACTACGAAGGAAAAGAGTTTGAGACAAGACTGAAGGAGAAAAAACCGTGTGATCTCTCCGAGGAATTGCGCACTTCACTCAATATGCCCAGCGGTCACAAATTCCATTCCACCACCTTACAACAGAGGTATGTTATTATTTTACAATATTAAAAAAATATATATTTGTTGTGTTGTTTATCAGATACGTTCGAATTAATAGCAAGAGGAACCTACTGATTTTAGGTGCTACAATCGATAAATACTTCTGCCAAGTTATCCGTTAACCATAGCGTTAACCAATTAAACCAAGAAATTCAAGTTATAATTGATGCTTGCTCGTATGTTTCGCTTATAATTATTTCTTTATTGCATAATTTGGCTCGTTGGGCGCTTTAAATTATCTTATTCATACAAACATTATTATAAAAGTTTCGTAAAAGTATTTTTTTATGTTCTGCTGTTCATGCATGTTATCTTAATTAAACAAATCTTATGACACTGTAAAGCGATTCATCAGAGCTGGACTTGAACAAAGATGCATTAGCACAACGACACGAACAGCAGATGCCAGAGGAACAGAACCACATGCAAAATGAGGACTTGTCAGACATGTTAGCCGAGAACGTCCTTCGACAGAAGTCCAAGCGACAAGGCGTCTCATGGACGCAAATGCCACCGAACAAACCAAGCAGCAGAAGGAATTTAAGTTCTATTAAATTCTATATTGTATAATGTAGCTCGTCAGGCTTAAAAACCATTTTCTTTAGACAATAATTTTTATGTGTTTCGTTTTAGTATTCTATTTTCTAGTCAATTTAGCCTAATTAAACAAATATTTTGTCCGAATTAATAGCAAGAGGAACCTACTGATTTTAAGTGCTACAATCGATAAACACTTCTTCAATGTTTTTAGTGTGTTGCTGCTGGTAAACATGACGCGAATAGCGCCTCAAGTGATGTTGCAAATCGATAATACATTCCACAATAAAATACAATATATTTATTAGAATTAACTGACACCTAGACGAGTGGAATAACACGTTGGCTGATGTATGAGACAAGGTCCCCGGCTGATTCCAAATCCAAAAACAAGTGTAAATTTTAAAGCAATAATTTAAACAAAAGAATAGTATGTGTAAAATACAGTTACTGTACAGTACCAGTGCGACATACAAAATCAACATTCCAATAGAATATAAACATTATTAAACATTAATTTGTTGGACTTTTTAAATATTTTATTCATAAGTGTCTTGTGCATCATCTCCTACAATCCTCCTCCTAAAATCCTTATGTCTGCTGTATTTTAGGTTACATTTTTATCCAAAATGAACCATCACAAAAAAATAATAAATGGGGAACGTGGAATTATTGTCAATCTACATAATGCAGGGCAAACATACAGAAAAATTGCCTTATTTGTAGGTATTTGTAGGTTCCTGCTTCCGTATTTAAAGCAGTTAAAGCATTCAAAGAAGATGGACGTCTTTCTTATGCTGGCCAAACAGGTCGTCCTAGGAACACAACTCTACGAATCAACATTCGTATAAAGCCGATCCTACATGTCCGCTCCAAAAATCCGTCAAAAACTTATATCTGAGGGGAAAAGTGTACCATCAATACGAAACGAAACATGGACGGATTGCTGGAAAGGTACACTACATCCTCAAGAAAAATATTGTAAAAAGGATGCGGTTTTATACAGACAACGTTTTAAAGACACCAGCCTATTGGAACAGAGTTTTGTGGACAAACGAATCAATGATTAGGTTGCGCCATAGCCACGGACGAGCTTTAGTGTGGAGAAGTGTTTATGAAATTTTGTCGTTTAAATGTAATCAACACACCATTCAAAATGTCCAACAAGGTTTAATGGACTGGGGATGTATATCGTCTTATTGAGTAGGAAAAATAGTAATTTTTGACGGAAAAGTTACTGGTGAAGTCTACAGTAAACTGCTTGAAGACGTTATAATTCCTGAGGGTAAGCGTTTGATTGGTGACGATTTTATCCTTCAGCAGGACAGCGCACCGATCCACACGGCTAAAATTGTGAAGAATTGTCTGCAGACTAATGGAGAATGGAGATGGAGAAAGCTCCATCTAATATAAGAGAACTGAAGGCAAGTATTAAATCTGCATGGAACTCAATTACTCCAGAAGAGTGCAGACGATTTACTATGTCATTTCCTGGAAGACTTTCAACGTGCTCATTGCGGCTATTAAAAGGTATGTTTGGAACATAATATTTACTCATGGATTTTAATGATGTCTGTGTTAATTTCAGGACCTACAAAAATTGGACTTTTTTTTGGTTGATCTGTAGCCAAATATTATAAACTATTTTAAAATATGAATAAATATATATTACATATTAAGCAAAGCAGATCTGTTGGTAAGACTTCAGTCCAAGCGTCAGTATCACAATCTAAGCTTATGAATCAGTAGTTGCTGAGTTCCTCATATTTAATTTGTGCCTTGGACAATTTCTTGTAGTCTATCGAGGATGGCATATCAATTGTTTCGATGCGGGATAAAGCATCACCCAAAATGTTCTCCCTACTAGATATGTGCCGAATTTCTGTTGAGCTGATGGGGAGAGGCTTGTAGTCGGTGTATAGGGCGACAGGTTTTCCCTCTAGCATGTTCTCTATCGTACTCGCTGTACCGGCGCCGGCGTTAAGTATCCGTGAACCTTTACGAGAACAAACATAGAGGCTGTAGCAATGCTGCTGCATCTATGTATGTGTCTGATGCGTCGAAAATCAATGCTAACGGCACATATTGTGACTGGTGCGTAAGAATCGCAGCACCAGCCAAGGCGTCTTTGCACTTCTCAAATGCATATTTAGTCCCTTCGATCCACATTATCTATGTTCTGTCTCGTTGTTTGTTTCACTTAAAGAAAACATGCATTTTTTTATGAATCGCTTGTAAAAATTCAACATGGCCAAGAAACGTCGAAGTTGGAAAACCATTTCAAGTTTCGAGATTGCCAAACAAAATTTGATCCATAGCCCGAATGGTATGTCGATGGTATGACCAAGAAAGTCATTGGAATCCTTGCAAAATTAGCATTTGGAGACGTTTATTACCAATCCGTAATTGCGGAAGCGTTCAAAACAAATTTACGAAAGTGAACTTTGTGTTCGGCGAGAAGCTTTGAGGCCACGCAGTATGCAAAAACAAATGGCAAACCTCGGAGTACCCGGTGCACATACCAAAAACCATAACCGGGTACTCAAATAAGCCAAATGGTGTAATAATGGCCGTCTTTTTCTTCTGGGTTCACTGGGATCTGATGATATGCACGTTTTAAATCTAATCTTGGTGAATACTTTATTATCTGCAAGATTTTGTCTAAAATTCTGGATATGTGGAATCGAGTACTTGTCCGAAATTTTCGATGCGTCTGGTTTTCCTGTGGACGCCATGTTGAGCTGACTCAGCACATTCGTTAATCAATCGCATATTTAAAACTGTATAGGTTTGATTCTCGATCTATCAAAACGGAACTTTCAATTGCCCGCTACAATTGTGTGATATTTTGTGCCCGCGATGGAGATACCGGAGTGGCAGAACCACAATGCCGAAATTGGATTTTCAGAAAGGTGGATCCTTTACAGACACTTCGTGCTCGGGTTTATGTGCTAAATATAAAAAAAATCGGACACTAAGCTTATACACTAAGCACAGAGCGGGTCTTCAATTTGGACACACTTTTTTACATATTATACGACAACGAGTTCGTAATTATGAAATAAAATAGACTAGACAGTCTCTTTATAGTTTCCAGTAAAAGGCAATAGTTCCGGTACACCACCTGATTTAACTAAAATTATGAATGAAAAAAAAGAGATCAAAACAACAACCGAAAGCCAGCAAAACGTTAGTCCGAGCATAATGAAGAAATATTACGGTGCATAATGGCATTTGTGTGCGTTAAGGCATTAATGTCACGCAAAATGATTTAAAATGGCTATACTATTCACCGCAAGCTAATTCATTTGCCGATTTATTTTATTTATATACGCACGCGGATATTTTCGGATTTTTGTGCTGTTGCGCTGTAGGCCAGAATAACATACGAGCATAATTTTATTACATTTTATATAAATGAGCAGAGCGTATGTGTGTGTGTGTTTTTTTTTTTTGTAAATTCATTTTTATATAAAATTGCACTAAATATTGTATAAAATTGTATGAATGGCGCGAGCGAGCCTGTTGAATGAAAATATTAAATTACCTGCGCGCGCTCGCACGCAGACCGAAGAAAAATAGTGTTTTTTTGTGACAATTAATTTATGTCTCTTTCTTTGCGGTAAAACGCTCTAAATTTATATTTTATACGGCGCGAACGTGTGCACTGCAAGCGTTTAAATGCAATCGCACGACGCGCCTTCGGACACGATTGATGGGTCATATTTTTTCGGGAATTACACTAAAGAACTAGCTACTTAAATGTTTAATAATCGCTGGCGCGTTTGATTGCAATTCTGAAATATGACAGAGAGTGTCGCATGTAATATAATAATATGCAAATAGCGTCATTTGGTAGTCGGGTTTTCGCTGCTACGCCAGAAACACATAAACACTTTCTTATCACATTCCTCAGCGACGCGTTTATGGACGCAACCCGCGCACAAGGATCACACTAAATCTCTTGTATATACGTTTTTATTATGTGTATTTGTGTATGCAAATTTGCACAGAAGCCAAAGCGAAACATGAAAATAATAAAATTGGATGTAGTGGTGTGTGTGTATGTATAACAAAAAAAAGTTGTAAAAAACTGTGGGTGTGTGTCTGCGAGTGCGCTGTATTCTTATCATGGGATTTTCTTCAAATTATTTGGTATTCAATTTCAATAAATATGGATTTGAAACTATATGTGTATCGGGTTTTGATTTATATTTGCATGAAAGCTTTGGCGAAAGCTTATACGTATTCAAGCCGCAGCCAAGCTTTTCGAATGTATTTGTAGCAAATGTATGTTCGCTAAATTGTTTGCGATTTGTATGTACAGAAAATCATAGTTAAACAAGAAAACGTCAAATTTCAACATTTCGAATGTAAGCAGCTAAACGGTATCTCATCCACGCATTCGCACAAATTCCGATGAGCACATACATTCTCATATCGATAATATAATGCAAATGCATTTATGCAATAATCGAGCGCATGGGCGAAACGAGCCGTTCTTGTTATCCCTAAATCTTAAGAGCGAGAGGGAGCTCTATAGACACAAATATATATACAATATATACCAGAGAATATGAATGGTAGAGTCTTCATATCGCGCAGAAATAAAATAATTTATTATTTTCGCTAATGCATTCGAGTGCAGTGTTGTGTGCGCAGTGTGGGCATTATATGAAATGGGCAAACAACACTTTGTGCACATATAAATATAAATTCACATTATTTTGTAAATTTGTAATATCCATACGGGAGAGAATTATGGCAACCATTCTGCACATGTATATATACGCGCAAATTTGCAATTTATATGGGAATACAACATTAATGTCACATGAAATGAATAAAAATGGCCAAACTTACTATATATATATATTTATAATATGTTTGTATGTGCCTATAAATATTTACAGTAGAATTTATATCACAAAACCATTATTGCACATTTGGTATGCACCACCGGCCACCACAAAGTGAGTGTTTTTGTTCATAATATATGTATGAATGTGTGTGTGTGTGTATTATATGCATCGTATGTGCATTCACTCTGTAATATGGGCGAGCGCGACGTGTAACGGTGAATCAATTGAATTAATTATGTTAATTTTAATTTAATCGGTGAGGCTGCATGTGGAGTTGCGACTGCATACAACAGGCAGTTCTTGTTTTTTTTATCTGTTTGTTTTTGTGAATGTTGATAAAGGACAATAATTAGGCCTGTTCATTATGGGTAAAGTCGTGCAATTTACAGTGTTTTAAACCAGTTATTTAAATTGAAAAGTTTGAGGTTTAATTGTGAAAACAGTTGATATAATCCAATAATGTAATGGATATAGGGATATATTATATAACTTATACAAAATTAAATTAAAAAACAAATTGGCACACACCAGTTATCTATAGAACACTGCTCATGGAGCCACATTATATCAAACAAACAAATATAAAAATATAAAGGTAACAGAGAGATGTCATCACATTTTGGCAATTATTTTTACAAAAAATGGAATGATTAAATAAAAAAATGTGGCCTGACAAAGTTTCATTAGAATCAGACCAGTCATTTCAAGATAATTAATTACTGAAGATATATTCAAAAAAGTTGGACTTTCAAATGTGAAAAAATACAGATAAAAAATTCGTGTTATAATTTTTTTTTATTTTCGTTATTAAAATGTTCTAATTTATTAGAAATAGTGGGATTAAATTATGTAATGATTTACACTTAATATTTTTACTACTTTTCCTATCTATCTTCTGTCTGATTCTGGCCCGTAGTCATAGGGGTGGACAGCATAGTATCATCAGAAAATAGTATAATTGGAAATAGTTGAATGTATACTTTATTTATAGCAAAAGTATCTTAGTATTCAAATTATTATTGTTTAAATTAATTAATTAATTAATTAATTGTGTTTGATTGTATTTGAAAATCAAGGGAAGAGAGATTTTTCATCCGTTTATTTGATTCGGAGAAAGTTCTAGCTGTTTTCATCTCATGCTAAGGTGGCGGCTTTTTTCCAAGCATTTTCAAAGGCTTCAACTGCGCCAGATCAATTTCGACCGAACTTGTTCTCATAGACACTTTCTTTTAACATAGATTACATAAATTATTTCGTAATCCAATCATTTGCCAATTGACTCTTCAATGGTAAAGCCGTGTTGTAAACCCGGGTAACATTGTAAATGCCCATCAGGCAATACTTATTATGTGAATGACAGTTGAATATTTATAAACATTTTGTTTTACCAGTCTTGTAAAAACCTTCAAACAAACAACAGCAAGTCACGGAAAAGTGTGCCGAAAAGTATTTTGAAGAGTGGTGAATTGAATCAATACCAGCGTCTCTTCATTCAATGGCGGTCAGTGACGTAGATCAGTCAGATGGCGTTTGGTACAGTGACACGAGTCAACACACGACAGGCAATCGAAGTTTCTTCAAGGATTTTTAGGATAACACACCATACAAACATATTTCGACGGCGGATAATACGCATTTGAAAGTGCAATGTAATGTTAAAATCAGGTAACAAAGTTGAAGTTGCGTGATGGAAAGGACGGACATGGTTGTTTGGGAGAAGCCGAATAACAGAACATACAAGCTTCACACTGATGCTGTCGCATTGAGAGCGGCCACACAAAGCAACGAAGATTTGATGACGTGGCATCGTAGGCTCGGGCATTTGGCATACGCCGACGTAAGGAAGCTTAAGAACATCGTAAGTGGAATCAACATTAGTGGTGACCAAAAAGGTTTGTCAAAATGTGTGTTGTGCTTGAAGGGAAAGCAGAGCAGCGAACCATTTTGTCGCTCGCTGTGATTAAAGACAGACGTTTGAGGTATAATGGAGAATGTGTGAGATCTAGCAGCTATTTGCGGAATTGAAGCAGAACCGGACATTGGTTGAACGGGCCAAATTCATGTTGTTTGATGCAGATTTGGGAGGCCGATGTGAGCTGAGGCGAAATCAGATTCAGATGGGGAATTCTCCGGAAGTAGAGCATACGATACTTCAATCTACTCAGGAAGATCTGATGAATTCGAAGATGCAGATATGACCTGTATTCGAATGACGATGATTTTATACCAAACCAACCAGACATATCGTCCATAGAAGCATGTCGAAAATCGGAACGGCTTGCTATGAAAGCCGGTGGTTCTTTGTTGGCATCTGCATACATCGCTGAAACCGTGCGCGAGGCTATGGAATCCGGCAACAGGCAGTATTGCATTGCAGCAATGAACGACGAAATGGAGGCTCATGCTGAGAATGGAACTAGGAGCATGGTCGCAAAGCTATCAAGACCAAGTGGGTTTTTAAAACCAAAGTCGGAGCTTATGGCTGTTTTGCTTGATGCAAGGGCTGTTCCCAAAAGTACGGGATCGATTATATGGAAACCTTTTCACCGGTGGTACGGTATCAATATATTCGTATTTTAATTGCATTAGCTGGCAGACATCGTATATAGGCATTCATCAAATGGATGCGGTGACTGCATTCTTACAATGTGACTTGGACGAGGAAATGTATGCAGAAAAATCTGAGCGTTACGATGATGGCACTGGACTCGTGTGCAAATTGAAGCGAGCCATGTATGGTCTTAAACAGGCCGTAATACAGTGGAATCGGAAGCTAAATCAGGCACTATTGCATTGGATTCGGGTTGAACATTGTATTTATGATTTTTTTTAAGGATAAACATACCCTGGAGATGATTCAATTTCACCTGTCTTCTGCAAGAATACAGTACAGACGGTATAGCCATTCACCAAATCAGCTATATCGAGAAGGTTCTAGACCGATTCGGGATGACCAACTGCAAGTCACCTACAACGCCAAACAGACCAATGCTCGTGACGAGGTCCTTGCTATCTATTTTCAGCGATTTGTTGTTATAGCTGATATCACTTGCTTTAGTGTCGCAACAATTTGACTGACGGCAATTTCATATTATAAAACTTTCGATAAGTTTTCTATGTATTGGTCTAGTATTTCAGCGCCCCGTAAATCTGAGAATCTGATTTTATTTTGAAATCCCACCATTTTTGGAGCACAAACATAATATTATTATTATTTTATCTCTATAATTGCTCTATTACAACTCGAATTCTACATAGAACTAGATTCTAGTAGAATCCGAGAGCAATTGTTTTATATTAGAACATAATTTTGTGATGCTGCGTTAATTGTCACATGATGATGTGTTTCACTAAAATTTATGTTTTTTCTCCGTAGATAAACAAACTTACTTCATTTATTTAGGATTAGGACTCATATCCGACTATGAAATACTTGCCGGTTGAGATACTCCAAAAGATACCTTTGGTAAGGCCTAGTACTAAGCCCGCGGGAAAAGTCTGCAAATTCGAGTGAAGATTAAGATATTAATTTCGTACATGTTCCTTATGTAATGTATTTGCATCGTGGCTTTTTTTCAAATTAAACTTTAAATGTAAACTGTGTTTGACTTGATATTCCCGCAGATGCAGTTAATAAGAAATCAGTCTTAAAATCGATTTACGTTTTTTTTTAAATGGTCAAATAATTGTATTAATTGTATATTCTGTATTTAGGGCGCGCACTTTAATGTTACCCAAAATTGTTTTTACGTACAGTACTAATGAATTTCAGAAACTGCTGGATACGGAATCGCTTACGGCCTGTTGTGCGACTGCCGCACAACTTCTGGCACACACAAAGATTCACAAACGTCCGCTTGTGCGAGCAACCAATTAATCACATATTTCGTTTTTGGCAAGCCATAAATTACTCACAACACATTCATACCAAAAAAAAATCTCTCGACGAATTTAACCAAAAGACCTTTCAGACGAAACAAACGCATTAAATATTATAATATATATTTATATATAGGTAATTCGCGTGCACTAACCGTTCCACATAAAATACCTATAATAAAGGCACTAAATACCGGTAATCCTTAACAAATAATTCATTTCATTCATCAAAAGTAATAAATCTTTCACAACAGGTTGCGCGCGCGGCAGCGATGCCTTCCTTCGTTTTCTTACTTTATGCGAATTTATATATATATACACATACTTTATATTATGTATACTTGTACATATATATCGTAATATACCAAATGTAAGCAGGAAAAACACTCAAGTCTCGGCCATAAGACGCAAATTATTAAATATTCTGATGGAGACGCACGCAAAGAAAACCGCATATTATATTATATAATTAAAATCGATAATTAATTTTCGGCCACCTATTGGGGGAGAGAATTTAACCTTTTTATGGGAACATGTTTTTGTGTGTGTGTGTGTGTGTGTGTGTGTGTGTGTGTGCCACTGTTCGTATACATAGATTTAATTAAAATGAATTTAGAAACCAAAATGTCACATTAAATAAGAGATAGACATTATTCAAAGGAAATTTAAGGTTTGTGTATAAAAGCATAATGCAAAGCAATTAAATAATCATCGAATTGTAGTTTTATCGTTCGATGAAGTAGTGCAGCAAGTCGTACAACGCAGCTCAGGCAAGTGAAGCCTGCTAATTTCTTCGTTGAAGGAGATTCGAGTTCAGGGCTGCAAATAGAAAAGTCGTTGATCTGCGAGAAAGAAAAAAGATCGATTTTGATCCGAACATTAATTTATTTGTCACCGCCCAATTTTTTTTAGTGCTACCTATGAAACCTGATTTTTTTCATTGAAATGAAAGATATGTGGATGTGGATTGTTGGACCGGGTCAAACCAAGATTCGTTTAGGATTCTCGAAATAAATTAATTTTCTGCAGTCACGATCCGAGTATTTCAAAGGTGGTTTTCATGTAATTGGTGATCTGTTACATATGACACAAAACCCATCTGAATCGTTAAATGGGATAGATCCAGAAGATTGGAAAATGAGTTCCGCATTATATCACTGAAAGGCAACAAAAAAACAGGACAAAATATTGATAAATGACAGATAAGAAAAATAAGTCGATACATTTGCAGATAAATTATAAAAAAATAGATATGACAGATGTCAAAAATCCATTTAACTGTATAAACTGCTATTTATATAAACGGCATAAAGACAAGACAGTTCCAGCACTACCTTAAAATATATATTTTTCGTAATGTTCATCTATTTTATTTAATTTATTTGTTTATTTTTATTTTGTTGTCTTGTTTTTCTGTAGCATTAAGTCGACATCTTCTTGACGATGAGCAAAAAGCATGCATCTTCAGCGAATTTAATGTCTTGCAGATGCTATGAAGTATAAAAAATTAATTAAACTAAATAAATAAATAATGTTTTTTTCTAATAAAAGATTTAATAATTTTATATTTTTTTTTGATTTTCAATGCTTTCTCTTTGCATAACAAGAGATTCTTCCGCAATTTTAGAAATTGGCACAGTCACTGACCTTTGGGATGAACTTGATATGCGAATAGCTGGGGTTGCATAGATATTTCGGTTGACATTTTTACTGGTGCAGTTATTGTCACGGCGAGACTCAGGTGACTTTGCCTTTCAGCGGTATTATTAGATGACGTGGAACTTGAGATCGTTGCTCATTAGTTGGTTCGAAACACGGATGTTCTTGAGTAATGGCAGCAGGACAGGAATATTGTTGGTGTTCAGTCGATGGTCAGGCTATTGGTCAATAAGAGTGTTTTAAGCTCCATAAACATTTGAAATATTGTTGTGTTGATTAAAATCTCGCTAAATTACAGTTGTTTTGCTTCATACAAACGCATTCAAATATTCTTGCGATGGTGCATTTTTGAATCCCAGTACGGACCTGCAGTCTAAACCATTTAATCAAGCATCTGAAAAAAATCACATTGTCAGTCAACTCAGCAAAAAAAAACAAAGTCGGACCAACAACCGTACCTTGTATAACACCAGAGTGAATTGGGATCCTACTCGATTCAAGTAAGTTTACACGAACTAGTTGTGATCTGTTGCTCAAGTAGGATTAGATAAGTTTGATAGCTGATCTCGAAAACCCATAACAATCTTTTAGTTTCTGTAATAAAATTAAAAGGCTTGTGAGAAGTCTAAAAGAACAAAAACCGTAAATTCCGAATTGTCAAACCCAATAAAAATTTTATGGATTTATTAAAATGTTTACAAAAACCTGACTGGGAAGGAGTTAGAAATTACGAAATTGTTATCAGCTGAATCTGATAAAAAAAAAAATAAATAGACGTTCAAAAACTTTCGTCAACGGTAGAACACTAATTGGTCGGAAATCTTTTAAGGCTGTGGGAGATTTAGTTTTGGGTATGGGATAGATAGATAGTGTGTTTCCACGGTGAAAGGAATAGTTAAGTTGAAAAAATGGAATTGAAAATTTTAGAAAGAACTGGCAGTAGTCATTATATCCGCGGAAACGCGAAACTGTACGAATTTTGACGAAAATCTTGTTTTTTTTTTTTTGGCTGTGACCCCGAAACATTTTAAACCCATTAATATCTACTGATTTTGTTGTATGACTATTTTTTTAGCCATGTCACGTTTGGACATTTAGATTCCAGAAAACACAAATTTGAAGCTCTAAAAAGCTATAATAATGTTGACAGTCCTGAAGAATATGTATGTAATATATTACGGAAATAAATAGTCAAAATACTTCAGTGACGACCTGGATGTCTCTTTATATCTAAAAATAATATGGTTATTTCGATGTGTAGATATAATCGCAATTTTGGTCTTAAACTTAAATAACAATAACTCTGTTATTAACCAAGCTTCTATCATTCTGCGTATCTCTAAGAAATACGGTAAAATTACACTAAACCGATAAAGAAAAAAAATTAGGTAGTGTAATATCTGTATATATTAATATTCACCATATAATAAGGGGTTGCTGGAGTGTATGACCCCACATCACCGCGCTTCTCATTTATCACTGCATCGGACATAGTATACGAACCGCGTGGCCGCACAAAAACGCGGACGCACATGTTACGGATTACGGACATAGAAAATAAATAAGAATATATCACGCACTCGTGCAAACACACAAAACACAATATACTCTCACACACACATATATAAACATTGAAATGAATGGCTTACAATATGTTATGTTAATGGCCCTTTAACACATTTGTTTTGACACATCATCGACTAAATGTATAAATGGCGAGCCTGCATCGGGTTTTGTGTTTCCCGCGGAGTGTCCGACTGAATTTTATTGTTCGTCTGGCATTGGAAAATTCGTATAAAATTGTTTAAATTTAACCCCTATTTTATACAAGTGTCACGAATCAAATATCAATTTTGTATATATTATGAAGCTGTAACTGAAGCGTGTCCGCAAAGTCAAAATGTTAACGATGTGTTTATGATGAATAATTATTTACGGAACAACTCTCGGTGGAAATCCGATTCTATATAGAACGCTGGGCTTTTAATCTATTATTTGTTATACAACATATATATAAGTACATATAAAAAGCGAGTTTTTCTCTCGCAATACGTTGAGCCATGCAATGCCCACCGAGACATCGCCTGTCCCGCCATCGTCACCACAGGAACACATTATTTTGAGTAATGTGTTCTGGATTCGTGAACAAAATCAATAAATACAAAACCTACAAATAAATGGGATTTTATCACGGAACTTGCATTTAGATTGTTGTGAGTTTATGTATTTATATGTGTATTAGATGCATTTTCATAAGTATGCCCCTAAGATAAAGTGCCAGTAGTTTTTCCAGAATTTGTTTATACGGATTGTGAAAATAAATAAATAAAGCAGTTTAATTATAGGTAGGGATGTAAATGGTAATATTATGTAATATTACCCAAAGTGGTGATAGAGGTAACATAGATTTTATATAAACGATACTACTTTACTTGACACACACATCTAGAAAACTAACGGCCATTTTATCTAGCAACTAAAAAAGTAGAAGTTGGCCAGCAGCTAGTTTTCATGGTATAGCAGATGGCTATAAAAAATCTGTCGATAAATTTAAAGATTTGAATTAAACCTATACTCGGAAAAGATAATAATACATTTTTTATTATTTTATTAATAGATTCAAAATCACGGAAATCTTTTATTTTTCAACAAAAATAATCAAATACTTTATATAATAATATTTTTGTATTATTTTGTTGTACTTATAGTATTATTTAAATAATTAATTTGTTTTTAAATATTTTACAATAAAAAATAACATTAATAAGCAAAATAATAAAAATAATAAATAGTGCTTATTTTTTTATTATTTTGTCGTGAACATATAGTATTAATATAGAATTGTAAAATACTAGTATTAAATTATTAAATCGGTTTTGAATCTTTTACAATAAAATTATACATTACCCGTAAAAACTTGGAGCTTAGATTCCATTCATCTCGATAACAGATATAGATTTCCCGCTGCCCTCGATTCATTTACCAACTCTTACAACCCAGTGATCGATGGCTAAGCGATTTTCCATCGAAATTAATGAGTACAGGTGAATTTAATCAGCACACGTATAACACACACACACACACACACAAAATACATAACCCTAATTCTTTGTTGTAGATATCGTCGTCCGAAATTATGAATTCAATTCAAGAGGTCACCGATTTGCCACATAAAGGGTTTTCCAATAGGGACGCTCGAACTTTGACAGCTCATTGCGGCCATGTTGTTTGAGTGACAGATGTCAAAT
>JANSTU010052194.1:0-35388 GCA_027564075.1 Bolitophila hybrida
CATTTTAGCAAACAATTTAAAAAATCAGTACTTTTCTTTAATAATAGACGAAACAACCGACGTGAGTACAAAAAAATGTCTAGCACTCGTTGTGCGATATTTTGATCATTCTATTGGAAAAGTAAAGGACAAATTTATGTCTATGCTGGAAATAGAAAATTCAAATGCTAAGGCAATATATGATGCTATATCCAATTTTCTTAAATTGCAAAATCTGCCAATATCCAATATGATTGGTTTTGCGTCTGATAACGCATCAGTTATGATGGGGAATTTGAGCGGAGTTAAAACACTTTTTCAAAAGGAAAACCCCCATTTGTTTGTGATGGGGTGCATATGCCATTCTCTCCATTTGTGTTCTACAGCAGCCGCTAAGACAATTCCTGAGAACGTTGAAATTTTGGCTAGAAATATTTACTACTTTTTCGCGCATAGTGCTAAACGCCAAGCAGAGTTTAAAGAATTCCAGGAATTGTTTCTAGTCAAGACGCACAAAATATTGAAGACTTCTTCAACAAGATGGCTTTCACTAGAAGCCGTTATTAATAGAATTCTGGAGCAGTGGTTGCCTTTGCACAACTTTTTTATAGTGTACCAATTAGATCGGAATGCCGATATGGCACACAGCATATTTGCAGAATTAACTGAAGAAAACCGCCTTTATTTTAGCTTTCTTAGCTATATTTTAAAACTTACAAACAAAATTAATCAAGAATATCAGGCGGAGAAACCGCGTATACATATCCTTCTACCGACTATAACAATGTATATTAAAACTATTTTATCAAATTTTGTAAAAGATGAATACATTAATGATATGACGATGGAGATTTTAGATTTAAATAACACGAAATACTATAAAAATATTGATGACACGGATCTAGGTCCACGTGCAACTATAATTTTAAATTCCGGAAAGATAGCACATACTGAAGTTATTAAAATAAAACAAATTTGTCGCAATTACTATATTGAACTTTGTTCTCAAATTTTTAAAAGAATTAATTTAAATGGTAAGACTTTGTGAGCAGTAAGGGTTAAATCGGTGTATTGAATTATGTGTATCATTGAATTTACGTCTGCTAGCAGTGGAATATTCCATTGTGTATTCTCTTTATTATTATTTTACGTGAGTGTGACCGTCAAAATACGAATGTGCGGAAGAAACAGAAATACGAAAATCATTCGGAGTGTACCGCAGTGTCGTAGTGTAAAGTTTTAATTGGAGGGGTTATAATTGCAAAAATGCACTTTATAGGGTGTGTGTTTATTTCATGGTAAACAAATTTTAGATTTTAATTGTTAAAGACATGATTTTGGATTTTTATAAAAAATAATTTAATATTTTTCTTTCAAAAATTATAAATATAACATTAAAAACAATGAGAATCCAACTACACATCCATTTGAATGGAAAACATCGACCGTTCACCCAGAGACTCTATGGGATTCACCATGCGCGCATCCATTCAACTAGCCCTTATTTATAATAACAAAAAAAACAGAAGCTTCTTTATGCCATACTCCACCGGCAAATATGTATAACCATTTTGGTCATGAATGCACACACACACATTATGTGTTTTCTCACCCATTCCGCGTGGCAGTCCACCCACCACCTCAAACCATTTTCCATGTATGAGCGCAGGCGGGATGTATCAAAAAGATGATATTTTCATATTTTTTCCCGCTCGCTTTTCCATATAACGCAAACGTAAGCTGGTTTTGTTAGTATATTTATGTATGTATGTTATGTGTACGTGTGTGTGTACGAATTGTGTATAGTTGTTATTGGTATGAAATAAAAATGCTCGCGTGTATGCGCGCAGATTTTGAAGAGATAATGCTCGGGCGAGCACTGGATGTTGGGCAGACGAGACGAAGGGTGGCCCCACAGTCATTTCTCGTCCTCGGCTATTATACGTGACATGGCAGTATTCATATATACACACACACACACACACACACACACTTGCAGTGTACATATCAGCCACACGAACTCAAAACACGCCACTGTGAAAAATGTTAATAGCTTTTCTATATTCACGCAGACACTCTCACACACATATGCATAGTACAGAAGCGGAGGGCAGAAATTACCGAGTACGTTGCTTTTTCGCATATTTTCTTTTTTTATTGTTTGAACATGTGTTTTGTTGCATTTGCTTGAAGAGAGTGGGAGGTAATTATACTAAGGGGGGGGGGGTTCTGTGCTGCATCATCACGTTTTGCATTGCATTCAAACAAAATGGTTCGGACGAATGGATTTGCACGCGGGCATGAAACATTTAAATGGATGTAAATTGTTTAGATTGCCAGAAGGTAGATAGTACTCTCGGAATGAACAATTAATTAAAAAATGTTTGCCTTTACTTTTTTTAAATTTGATGCTTTAAAAATATATACAACAACAATAATACGCACGATGCCGCTTATGAATCGGTTTGAAAAGCATAATTTTCCTTACGGCTAGGGCTCAAAAGTTTTGGCGTTTTTCCTTACGTTTGTTGCCACTTGAAAAATCAGAATTTTTGAAAAAAAAAATCGGAAAGATTCGGAGATATATTTTGAATTTGAATTATTATCAAAAAAAAAAATTAACTTGTTTTTTAAAAAAATTGTACTACAAGAACTTTCAAATTGAATACAATAATGATGATTTTTCAAAAGCATTCCGGAGGCAACGTACTTAAAAACGCCAAAAAATTTATACTTTTATTTTGCAACTTTTGGACCTTATCCGTAATTGAAAATTCCAAATTGAAAAAATTGACCATCTCAAATACTATGCCAGGAGACATGGCTTCTTAAAACGACACTCATAACCGTAAGCAAGTGCCAATGAATAGTAAAGTTTTGTAAAAGGGGGGGACTTTCACACCGCGGTCGCCGCCACCACTTTTTGTTAAGTTTGTTTGTGTTTTATCGCCTTACACTAAATGTTCTTTTAACTAAAGTTTGCTTGTGTTTTATTGCGCCAGTATGATTTTTGTTATAGTAGGAGGAAAGTTCTATATTGGATAATTAATTCCGCCTGAAAAGGGAACAAGAAATGTGTACGAAGCCGTTCCCTATGCCGCCAAATATGGCATCCAGCTAACGGAAAAACCATTCGAACATTTGCTTCAACCAAATCCCTATCATTGAACCAGTCAGAGACTTCCAAACAGATTTCTCCACTCGTCCCTCAGTGGCAACACAAATATGGGTTCGAGGAATCAATCGTCTAATATAGACCAAGTGTTAACTCGCCCAAAGAGGATCTTTAAAAGCAGATCCACTTCATGTTCTTGAATCTATGGAGGCTTAATTATTATATTATTTTTGTATATTTTGTATTTTTTTTTTTAGTTTGTTTATTCGTTTTTTAATGTTAACTTGAATTATCAGTATCATCAAATTATGTCATCTTCTTACTTCTTACCACGGAATTCCGAGTTCAGTAGTTTTGTCTCTACCATGTCATTCATTGACTTCTAACTTTGGAAACTTGCTCGTCATTTGTTATATAAACATGCTCCGATGCTTTGAGCCTCATTTGAATAGTAACTTGCCGTCACGTGTCCCTTTATATAAACTCTACTGACAATCCTCTTTCTCCTTTGAGCATGAGCAATTTAACAATCACTTTTTCTCTTCAATTCCATCTTTTATTCTCTTTCCGAGCTATGTCATACTCTGAGCTTTTTGCAGCGTTTTATTCTATAAAATCTAACTCTGGTGGACCCGATAAACTTCATCTAATATTCCTTGTTCGGACGATGCTGGCCTTTCTTCGTACGAAAAAATTGTCTAAGTGCATCGACGAAACGGACACAGAAGAGGATGAAACGAAATTGGAAGAGGCGATGATGGGCTGGTTGGTGTTGGCTGTCGAATTAAATTTAGCGAATCACTTTGATGACGCAATGAATGTTTCGAACATCATTTGCCGAATCGGGAATAGACCGTGAAGTGACAGCTCTGATGGAACTGACTGGAACTCGACTCGCCGATTGCAAATCGATGGACGATTATATCGGACAGATGATGAATGCGTGGAAGCGATGCACAGAAGCGTCAATCAAGCTGGAAGACCGTTTAGTGGCCTTACTCATGCTGGGCAAACTTGGTTCGGAATACCAGCATTTCATCATCATGGGCCTTACGGCACGGAAGTGACCGTTGTGAACGTCAAGTCATCATTATTGAGCTTGGTGCCGTCGACAAAAATGAGCTCCGAAACGGCTTTCTTTGGTAGTAAGGGTTCGAAGAAATCGGTCAAAAGTTGGGAGTTCCAACGACGGTAAGCTGGCTGAGATCAAATTCGCAAACGCATTTAGTGCGTCGACCAGTGCAGTGAGAATTGGTTCATCGACTCCGGAGCTTCTCGCCGCCTCTCCCCCCGTCGCGAAATATTGAAGGACTTCACATCATCGAGCGGACCCGATATTTCAATGGCAACAACCAGAGATTGAAAGTGTCTGGCAGCGGAACTGTCTGGGTCGGTAAGAGAGGCGCTGAATGGCGCTGAATGGATGTATGAGCTGCGCCGAGGGCAAGCAGGCTCGCAAGTCATTCAATAAGGCAGATACAACAATCGTTACGAACGGCATTCTCGATTTACTGCACATGGACGTGTGCGGTCCGATGGCCACAAAGTCGCACGGCTATGCGAGATACTTTAGATCTAACTAATCTAAAAAAATTCGGGACCGCCGTTATGGTCCACGTGCCGGAAGCTCGTCGGCGAAAGTGGGACAAAAAGGCCAACGAAATGATTTTTGTTGGTTATCCGATGGATCAATCAGGATACCGTTGTTTCAATTCGAGCAAACCGGGGATTGTCATCAGTCGTGATGTCACCTATCTGAAGCTGAGAGCACCAAGAACCGATTCAAACGTCATCGTCGAGATTTACGACGACAACGACGACGAATCAACAAAGCAGGAGGCAGTTGGGGCCAACGTGAAGGTCTTCCAAGATCTGAACAAGCCAGAAGAGATAGAAAAGCCAGAGAAAACCGACACAAAACGTGCCTCAAAATATCGTTCGGAGACTTCGACGATACTCTTTTCGTGGATGCGGAAATTGATCCGGAGTATGTGCCAATGGGCACTAATGTGTCGGCGGCACCAACGCAGGAACCCCGAAGATCCAAGCGAAAGAAAACTCCGGTGCAACGGCCGGATTTTGTTTCATACTTGGCATGCGATCGCGAGCCAAGGGATCCGTTGACCATAAATGAAGCAATGAGTAGTCAAAATGCATCCAATTAGAAACGGGCGATGGAAGACGAGCTATCATCATTAAAGGAAAACATGACGAGGGATCTTGTCCAGTTGCCAGCGGAACGGAAGCCCATTAAAACAAAATGGGTCTATAAAACGAAGCGTGCGGACAACGGATCGATCGTTCGTCGCTTGGTGGCAAACGGGTGCGCACAGCGATACGGTGTCGATTACACCGAAACTTATTCGCCGGTGGTGCGTTACACGTCGATAAGAATCCGACCAAATGGATGCCGTAACCGCATATTTGCAAGGCGATCTTGATGCTGAGATTTACACACGTGTGTCCAAATTAAAGAAGGCTATGTACACGAGATCGACGGTATATCAATCGGGCAGTCGAGATATGCCAAAGAAGTGCTGGCAAAATTCGGCATGTCGGATTGCAAGCCAGTGACGATTCCGACGGACTTGTCTCAGAAGCTTTCGTCAACCATGTTGGATCCGGGTACAGAATTGACGGACGTGCCATATCAAGAGGCGGTGGGGCGTTTGCTCTACCTGGTCCAGGGTAGTCGACCGGATCTGGCATTCGCTGAAAGCAACGCTAGTCGATTCAATTCTGCCCACGGCACCGCACACTGGACCGCGGTCAAAAGGATCCTACGATACTTGCGAACGACAACCGAGTATCGTATCAGATATTAGTTCTCTGATGAGCCAATCAATGGCTATGTTGATGCTGATTGGGCGAAAAATGTGGATTCCAGGCGATCCTGCACTGGATGGATCTTCAAATTCGCTGGTAGAGCAGTGTCGTGGGAACGTAAACCATAAAAGGTTGTATACTACAGAGGCCGAGTACATGGCAAACCAGGAAATACTGTGGCTTAGACAATTTCTAGGCCAGTTTGGAATCGATTTGCGTGGAGACAACCAAATGCATTGGGAATTGCGCGAGAAGATGCATATCGACCGAGTACGAAGCACATTGCCATTCGATACCACTTTATACGTGAATGTGTTGAAAACGAAACAGTTCGACTCGTAGCCGTATTGCCGATTGTCTGACCAAGGGAGTCAGCGCCAGCAAGCTGCATTTTTGTGTTGGTGGCATGGGCATGTGTACTCCAACCGATCATGGGTCCGGATAGGAGCAAGTTGGGGTGTTGAAAATATTCCATGCCACTCTGTGAACGGCGTCAAGCACCGAATGTGTGGCAGTTCGTCACACTTCTAATTTATAACCGTAAACCGATGAATTTAAATACCTGTCAAAAGAACACTGTATTTTTTATTCTCTTCTACCTGTTCTTTAATATTATAATAAAGCACATTATTTTAATTCCCAAGGTGGCTGCGAGATAACCAGCAAACTCCAACAAATTCGATGTCCAAAAAATGGCGGTTCAATATACTACAACTATAAGGATTTTAATTCTCTCGTTTTGTTGACCTTGGTTGATGCTAACTATACATTTATCGCAATCGATGTGGGTTCGTATGGACGAAAAGGCGATGCTGGTAAATTTCCAATTTTATCAACACTACCTTATATCTAATATGATTTAATTTTTATTTACTTAAATCAGTTATTTTTCTCAAAAGCGTTTTTGGTCAAAAAATTCAAAATAAAGAATTTGGGATACCGTTATTACAAAAATTACCATATACTGATGTAATTCTGCCAAATGTCATGAGGCCCTATCCACGAGATCACTCCTTAAAAGCCATTCCTGAGCTCGACGAACTCCATTGTAAGTGCTCGCTTTCGGATATTCATTAAGCCAATTTTTGCGGATCCAGACAAAATTGACAAAATTATAATTGCTGCATGCATTTTGCATACCATAATGCGTAATGAAGAAACGCATGCAGATGAACATTTTGAATTGCCCAAAGAAAATCTAAAATCCATTCTTGGTAGCGCTGGCCGTCCATTCCGTAGTGGAAAGACAACACGAGATAAATTTAAAGATTATTTCAATGTAGTGGGAGCCGTTTCATGGCAGAATGAAACATTTTTATGCAAAAAGTCTTCAGCATTTTCAATGCTGGTGCCAACAAGTTTGTATGGAAACCGGCGCCAGCATGCTGGTCAGCAGCATTGCTGGCTTATGCGGAACCATAGCTTTACTAATAAATTGTGAACCGTTGTCCTCGATGACGATTTCTGGAATACCCTTTTCCAAAAATATGCGTTCTTCCACTATTTCGAAGATTTTTATTGCAAAAATACTGGGGCATTCGGTAAACCCGACGACGACTACTAGTTGGTATTGGTTTATTTTGCTCGAGAGTGGAAGTGGACCCATGAGGACACGAGAATATCATGCGCCCGGGTTGTCTGGTGTCTTTGTATCGAGCCATTTCACCAAAGGGGCGAGTGTTGCCAGTTTTTGACATTTTGCAAATTGCGCAGTGGTTGACATAGTTTTTTACGTCACATAGAATACCTGGCCAATGTTATATTTCGAGAACACGGCATTTAGTCTTGAACACCCCTAGATGTTCGAAGAGAGGATGATCGTGGCATTCGATTAACACTTGTGACCTAGCAGATTTGGGTATAGCTTGTTTTTATAAACTTACAATTAAATTGTTGTTATTTTTATACATCTGCCACCAACAATAACAAAAACAATGCTTCTTCTTAAATTTTACTATTTTAAAATATTTGTCCCTGTTGTGATTGTTAAGTTATTCCAGTAAGTTGTTGTACTGATTCAGTACGGCATATTATGTGCGTAATAGTGTGAATTTTTAGTACATTTGAGTATTATTAATTTTAAACATTCGTTTTCTTCTTTCCACAAAGTCCATGTCCCGTTCTTAAACTTGTCATTAGTTTCATAAAAGTACAATTTACATTGTATTTATCGAAACTGAAGTCTGAAACCGTTGAGTTTATAACAAGTACGTTTTCACTTAGAGTTCCGCCTTCTTTCGCAAATGCATTAGCTATTTCGTTTCCTCTTAATCCACAATGAGCTGGTTGGTATCCATTGTATATCGATTTTTTTATTTTTATTATTATTTACATTCTTTTTTAATTAGCTACAAAATGCTTGTCAACTGAAGCCCGCGGGAATTCGTGTTGAAAAGAACACATCTTACCAAAGAATCCGTTAGAATGACTTCCGTATACTCTGTATATATTTATTAATAAATATTTTCGTCATTTGTTTGTGATTTCATTTCATTGACAGTAAGCGGCAACAGCTAAGCCGTCTACATGTTCAAGAGTGTAATAATAAAGAACTCTGTCTCAACTGCCTCAAGCGAGACCACCACGTATCGAACTGTATGTCACAGAGAAGAAGCTGCCTGAAGTGTGATCAAAAATACAATACCATATTGCACTTTCAACTCCCGACGCCGCCAAATAATGATCCAGCGTCCAATTTAGCTTTAGCTTCTTGCCACTGCTCTTGTTCACGTACGCTACGAATGTCTATTGCCATCCGTGACTTCTTGGATCAGGGCTCTCAGGCTTCATTTGTCTCGAAGAGCATTGCCCAAACCCTACGGTTACCAAAGACCAAAACAAACATCGAAGTTACCGGTCTAGGCTCCGTCAACGAAGGCCACGCTAAGAGCTCCGTCAGTCTGTAGATTAGTCCGCTCAACAATCCAGAATACATCGTAGAAGTAAACGCACTCGTCATCAAGAACATCACGAGTCTCAATACAAGGTATTTTGAACATAATAGAATAGATCTGCTTTTAGATGCTGCCGTTTACAGCCAAATTATCATGGACGGTATCCGTTGGGAACCGGAAGGGTCTCCAACAGCACAACATACATTATTTGGTTGGATTCTTTCGGGTCAAGTGTCTGCGTCAGCGCCTGCAACTCAAATTCACTGCGGCCTGGCCTTAGAGCAAACACTGCGACGCTTCTGGGAAATAGAAGAGATCTCTAGCCAAAGATCTCTTACACCTGAAAAGGTAGAAAGCTTCTTCTATTCACGTGATAAAAACGGTCGATTCATCGTTTGTCTGCCTCTCATCAACAAAATCAACACTGCAGTTTGACGTCAACATCAAATGAAGGCACGATTATCTAAAAACGCCGAATTTGAGCAAAAATATGCAGAATTTATGCAGGAGTATGAAGATCATATGGAAGAAGTAAAAGACGTCTCGAATATTCCCCACCACGTGGTCCTTAAGGCAAGCAGCTCTACAACGAAGCTGCGAGTTGTCTTCGACGCCTTGAGACGAACTTCAAACGGACGTTCTCTGAATGATCCACGCAGGTCCGCAATTGCAGCACGAGCTTATAGAAATCATCATGAGGTGGCGTAAGCATACAGTTGCTGCACCTATTGTGCTGCGAGACTTTTACGTCGATGACTTGCTATCAGATCAAAACGATGTATTGCACTCAAGACGCAACGGATTTGTACTCAAAAAGTGGGCATCAAACAATGTCGAACTGCTGAGTCACTTACCTACAGATTTCATCAAGTGCAGCCTTCCATTGGACATCAGTACAGACGGATCCATAAAGACATTAGGCATACATTGGGATACCGCCATGGATGACTTCAGTATCCATGTATGCCATCCATCGCTCACAGTGCAACCCACCAAGCTCAATCTTCTGTCAGTCGTGGTACGTCTCTATGAGCCGCTTGGTTGGCTTGCCCCACAATCGTCATTGCAAAATTAATGCTACAGACTCTCTGAAAATAAGGTATAAGCTGGGATGCTCCTCGGCCTGAAACATTATCCAAAGAGTGGATCAAATAATACAGAGACAATCTTTAACACCTACAAGATATCCGCATCAGTATCTGGCTCGGTAACCAGGACAATGCGCTCATCCCAGATACACGGCATCTATGAGTTCGAATGCTGCCGCCGTCACTTCTGGCATCAAAAAAAGAGGCACCACTAAAGACTAATAATAATTCTGTTCAATATTGAACAATATTGTAATTTTACATACGCTATAATTTATTGAATTTTGTATACATCCTCTATGTATGTAATAAACATACACATACAAGGATCATTTGATCATACATACACACTATACACATGTACCAAGTTACCAAGTTTTTGAATGACTTCAACTGTTTGCATCATATTTATAATTATATATGTCAGTTTCAAATTTATGCACCATTGTAAATAAATGTGATATTTCTATTTATTTTTGGTTTCATATTTAACGTTATTATTAATAATAAATAATAATAAAATAAATAAATAATAATATCTCTGTGACGCGATTTGCTACGAATAATTCTCTATTATATGAAGTTTGGCATGTATTAGTGTTTTTAAAGAGCATACTACCATTTTTCTGGACTCTTCGTTAGTTTCAGCAATGTGATGAAGTTTCGGCCAACTGTTTGAAGGCAACAGAAGCCAATCAGGACCTTTGGTAGATGCTCTAACAGTTCTGCTCTGTTAGACGACCATTTATTTAGAGTGAACACCTCGCTTAAGAATTCCGATAAGCTCACTTTGCACGTCGTCTTGCCCTGAGAGGACATCATCTACATAAAAAACGCTTAATGCAACCGAAGATCCAATCTCATACGTATTTTTTCCTTTTCCAGAAGTGCGAGCTGACGAAGTGTTTTTATGGAGAGATATGACGCGCATGTCGTGCCATATGTTACTCTGAGCAAGCGCTTGTGTTGCATGCTGTGATCAGGTGATTTTCTCCAGAGAATACGTTGCTGCTTTCCTTGGCGACTGCATGGTGTGGGATGTAATAAGCACCGTCGAGATTGGTATGAACAGAAACATCTTCCATGTGATGTAGATCTTCGTACTGCTGCAAGAAGTCTGCGTATCGGGCAGCGAAAATGGGGTTGGTTACGAAGCTTTTCTTCATCTGCTGCTGTCGACGAACTGCGCTGTTGTAGGTTGAACCAAGTATACATTCCCTTTTGACGAACGGTAAACGCACAATAAAACGGCCATCATCATCATTTCGCTTGTAGAATTCTTCGCACTCTTTATCTTCAGACGAAAGTGACCTAGCGGTGGAAACTTTCTCTACTTCCCTTTATTTAATTTATTTCAAAACATACTACTATCAAATTTAATTTACAGTATTTTACATAGAAGTGTCGAAAAATATGTATACAATGAAACGCTCAGCTGAAAATGTTTTCGAAAAGGAAACAGATTAGACCAAACACCTTCATAAAATTTATTTATTTTCAGGGATCACCTCTTCATTCGAACCAAATTAGTCAAATTAGCCAAATTAGGTAGTAGTCGCTGGGGGCCAAATCTGGAGAATACGGTGGGTGCGGAAGCAATTCGAAGCTCAATTCATGCAATTTGGCCATCGTTGCGACGACTGACTTGTGACACGGTGCATTGTCTTGGTGAAAGAGATTTTTTTTCTTCGTCATGTGGTCGTTTTTTTTTTAATTTCTTCCTTCAATCGCACTAATAATGCCATGTAGTATTCGCTGTTGATTTTTCTTCCTTTCTCAAGATAGTCGAGATGAACAAAATTCCGTGCGCATCCCAAAATACAGACGCCATAACCTTACCAGCCGACTTTGGACGTTGTTCTCCGGCTGAAGTCCACTCGACTGCCGTTTTGACTGTAACTGTCATGTTTGGCCATCGTTTAATTTATCCTGAAAATTGAATTGATTGTTTTTATTTCAACACAAAGTACATTTGAACTAAATAGTTTAATGTGTAAAAGTTTTGAACTTAACAAAAGCGGTTAAACTGCCATTCGGTGAATGGCCATATACCATTAAAACTGGTGTCAATCTCTATATATGCACACATTTGGGTAGATGTCAGAAGTGATTAAAATAACACTATTATATGAGTTCCGTACAATTGGTCGAAATTGGACGTAATCAATTTATCAGAATAAAGTAGTTGATCGAGTCACTGATTCTAAATCAATTGATCGTAAAAACACACACTGCATTTTTTCGACAATAATTAGCGTTGTCTCTTCTTTCTGCGTAAACTTCTAATCCATACGCTTCAATAAAGATATCTAAACTAAGTAAAATATTATAATAATAAAATTAAATGAAAAAAAGGTAATGTAAATAGAAAATCCAACACGAGCATTTTTAATAAGTTTTTGAGTAAACTTTTTGCAAGATGTTATTGTGTGTGACAATTCGGCAGATGCTCTCAACGACGTTTATAGAGTCTGTGAAGATAATAATTGGTTCCACTGTGGTTGCTGATGAATATACCGATATTCCGTATTCCATTGAGAATTAATTAAGAAATAAATGTTTTCCGCTCCCCATTTTTTGTAGGAGATTTTTTTGAGTTGCATTCGATTTGGTTGTTTTGATGTGTGTTTTCCTGATCAGTTTTCTGTCCAATGTACTTGTGAGTGTGAATGCTGACGATAGGTTTGGTTCTGGATGAGGTTTTCAGGGTCTACTGAAGTGTACCATTCGAGCAAGAGAATTCTTTTGGTAAACTGTTTTCTGGCAACAGGTAATTCATACATACGAAAGTTAATGAAGTTTGCAATGAATTTTACCATATGTACTGTTATGTTGCATTTAGTGGGAGTGTACGATATCTATGATGCCTGTGATAATGAAAATGATATCCACGAATCATTCACCAAACGAGAAAATTTAACTGCTGCCTTTTTTATATTGGAATAGGTCTATGATATTACCTAAGCGCTACGTTATCATAGACAAATTTCAAGAAATGTTCATGATACAGTATACAGTATATTGGATTCTGATTTAGTGTGACTTCCTAATAGTGATGTAGACAGACAAGGCATTTTATGGCTGACATGATAGGAAATAAAGCACTATGATGGACAAATTAAATAAGAAAATATTCTTGCAATCTCAAGACCAATCATAAGGATTCAAATAAGTATTTATAGAAGATTTCTTAAATTGCCAAAAAATATTAAAGAAAATGTTATTCATATAAAACCGCTTATTTTTCTAGTCGTAAATAATTTTTTTTTATTTATTGAATTGAATAAATTTAATGCTTTTGCAAGACCATCTATGTGTGTAGTATTTATGCATTAGAATTGCACGTCAAGCAAGACTAATTCTAGGCCGGTAAACATGGCTTGCACAACTAGTAAATTGCATTTAAGCTACAATTCAACATGGCCAATCCATTGGCAAACGTATTTAAGTGTGTTCATTGTTCAATAATCACGAAAACAATATTGTATTATTACAAATTATGCATTAAACTAAATATTTAATTTAAAAATTTATATTTGATATTTACAGAACCGAATGCAAGAATCGCTCAAGCTTTTCGACTCGATTTGCAACAACAAATGGTTTACCGACACATCCATTATTCTTTTCCTCAACAAAAAAGATTTGTTCGAGGAGAAAATCCGCAAAAGCCCATTGACAATCTGTTTTCCAGAATACACAGGTAAGACTAATTTTTTATTTGTTAGTGAAATATTATAGTTTTACTAATCCCTTTATTTGCTCTAATCATCCCAGGAGGACAAGAGTATGGCGAAGCAGCCGCCTACATTCAAGCACAATTTGAAGCCAAAAACAAATCAACCTCAAAAGAGATTTACTGTCACATGACCTGTGCCACCGACACCAACAACATTCAATTTGTATTTGACGCCGTAACTGATGTGATCATAGCCAACAATTTGCGTGGCTGTGGTTTGTACTAAAATAATCATTGTACACAATTATGTTTAAATGTTCATTTACACACGCACACATACACACAATTTACTTTTTTAATACTTAACACACACAACTACTGCATATATTTCCGTTGTTGTAGGTAAGACAAACAAATCATGCAGATTATATTTAAAAAAATATTTAGAAACGGAAATTATTATTACAAGCAGACAAACAAATATTACAAATTTAAACGTTATACACGTTTCGTATATTTATATATAAATATAGTTAATTCACTATTTATATTACATAAATTTTTGGTTTACGCATAGAGAACAATTGTTTTTAGCCATCATTACATTTTCCTTTTCGTTATAATAATTTTGTATTTCATTGGATGAGCATTATCACAACACACAACACTGAAACAAACGCACACACACACTGAAACAAACGCACACACACACTCACATTCCTAGAAAAAAGGATATTTTAGTTTTGTTTTTCATTTATTAGTAGTTTACTCTTTTAGTCCGTATGTATTCGAATTGTTTGTTAGCTTGTAGCGCTGCGACTAAAGTATGGAACAAATTGATAATCATTTATATATTAAAAACTCACACATATACACAGTACACAAATATAAAATAATGTTCATGAGCCAATTCTAATAATTTTAATTTCTTATAGAATTTACAAAAAAAACACTTTTACAAACACTTCCTTAATACGTTTATTTAGGTATTATTATTTTTTTTAGATAAGAGTGTACTCGTTCGTTTCGAATAGTACATTCCTTGTGGTTCTTTGTGATACTTTTCGTTTTGCCGATCAATTGTTAAATATATACAATTAAATGCCTGTTAAGCTGTGTGAATTAGAAAATTACCAAAGAATCATATATTTAAAAGAGAACATACAAAAAATTTAAGTATTAATATAACGATTCTTCAAGTCGAAAATATATTATAATTTTTGAAAACTCTAGTGATAACTGAACAAAGTTAAAAAAACAACCTTTGAATTGTTGTGCCAATACGAGAACAAAGAATCACTCTCATAAACTCAAAGAAATACGAGCTCATCTTAAACACATTAAACTGTAAAGAACAAAAAAATATGAAGATGTAGAAACTAGTTTAGTTTAAAAAACACCGAACAAACGCTAGGGTTTTTAGAACGAGATATTTTTCAAAAAGCTGTATTTTAAGTTTAAAACAATTTACCGGTTGTGGTCGATTGTCTCGCTTTTAGTTGTTGATTTTTGATTTCAGTAATATTAATGTAATAATAAAAAATAAAAATAAAACACAAATGTGACACACAAGGTATTACAAAATGTACAACTTTTGAACAACTAAACAAAACTGTTTTCTTTTTTGGATCGCATTTATATTCTGCACAAATTGCCATACGAAAACAGCAAAAATGAATAATATGCTTTAAAAGGAAAAGAAAGCGATTCTTTCAGTATAATAAATATAGTATATAATTATATATACATACAGCAGAAAGAGGATAAAATTGTAGTCGGTAGGAACAATGTCGATAAACCGAGTGTGTGCGTAATATTACAACAAAATATATCGATAATGTTGCAAAAAAGAAAACGCACGCACTGCAAACGACAAAAACACACATACCCCAACATCTATCCACTCACAAATACACTCGTATATTTTTCACTCTCTCTTTCTCTATATCCCTATCTCTCAAATGCAAACTTAACACAACAAAACGTATTTTTAATAACATTGTGACACAAATAAAAATTATTATTCATAAACATAATTTATAAATATATATTTTAATTGCTTTTACGGAAAGAATGAAAGGTTGAACTTACTTGAGGCACGAGTGAGATAGAGTAACAGATACGATCTACCGCTACATTTTTCTTTCGTACATTGTGCCATGATACTCATCTTTGAGCGCTCTGTACTAACTACATAAAAATGGTCCGATGATCCACGCCACTAAATTGGCATAATTTCACAATTTTGCTGTAACAAATATTAATAATATATTTATGAGTTACGTAACACACTAAATTGAGAAAAAAAAGCAAATATAGTAGCGCTATCTGTTGTTCTCTCTCAATAATAAAATATCTCTATACCTCTATGGCTACTCCCTAACAAAAAAGCATATAACTAAAATTATATTTTGTAATTTATATTAAACACTTAGCCTAGTATATAAAAATTTATAAAATATATTTAACCCAAAAAAAACTAAGACCAAAGAATGTTTTTCAAAAATTAATACTTCAAAAACAATACAAAAATGTAACAATACAAACTACAAAATTAACATAAAAACCCAAACAATTTATGTAAAAAATAAAATAATAAACCAACCACACACACACATTTAAATGATTATCTCAATTCACGTAAACTCTATATAACATACACAGAAATGAAAATGAAAATCATATTTGTGACAAAACCTCAGAGCGTTTTTTACATAATGTAACTTCGTGCATTTATATACATATTATACACATATTCAAATACTATTTAAGTAAGCAAAATCAGGAAAACTAAATAAATATTTATCAGTTTTTTTTATTATGTTTTGCATTGGTAATCACAAAGAAACACTAATTTTCTGTTAGTTATCTAACTATATGATGTGTTATAGCTGTGAAGATAACAAGATAAACTACCACTCCTATCCTCTTCCACACACGCAAAATTTATATGTGTAATCATATGGCAAAAGTTAGATTCTAGTCATTAACGTATCTCCCAATATGAATGATTTTTAAATTTTAGAATTGTTATAACGGTTTATAGGTTAAATCAATCAAAAAATGGGATCTTGCCATTAGTAGCATGCAACAACATACACTCAAAAACGCACACACACACTCACATCCACAGACATATTAAAAGAGTCACACCCACACCCAGCTTGAACATTATTTTCAGTCCTCTATAAAACATAAAAACTAAATGCATTGTTGTTATATCACTATTTATTCTAAATAATTATACAATCCATTTGAATTAAATTGTCGAAATTAAAAAAAAAAAACAGATGACACAGTAATAATGGATATTGGATATAAAAAAGTTTACGACCATATATCACACCTGGACGGTTTATTTTTGAAATATGTGTCAATTTTCATTCACAATCTATTCTAAATAAATCGAAGTTAAACACTCGAAAATGAAATGAAAAATATATTTAATCGAAATACATACAATGTGAAATGCAATGAGAATTTGTAGTTTTTATCTTGCTACGAAAACTACAGCCGGCATTAATCACTGACACGTGACGCTTTAAAAGCAATCACACAAAACAAGTGTTTTTTTATAATGTATAAGTATTAAACCGTTCGAAACCCCATCATTATCATCAATAGTTAAATCATACCAAATTATTAAAATAAACCCTTAATATGAAAAATGAACATCCCTGTTATAAACAAACAAAACACACAAAATTATATAAAATATTTAATAAGCAAAATTATGTATAAATATTATTAATCATTGCGTAAATAAAAGAAACTATTAAATACTAAGTATAATTACATTAATGGAACACGTCAAGCATTTAGCAAACATAAAAAACTGTCATGCAAACAAAAACATAAGGAATACATAAATTTCACAAAAATCATGCATACATTTAATTACAAAAAACAACCACTGTTATAAACACATCCATTCAAAACAATTTCAAAATTATTAACAATATGAAATAAACTATACTTAATGTTTTGTGTATTATTGTAAAAAATGGATTACAATAATTTAGAAGAACATTGCTTGCAGACCAGTAAAAGGCAAGTATTCATGAAAATCTTCTGATTTATATTATTTGCATTGAATACCAAGTAAAAAACATTTAATTAGCGTTGAGGATTAGTTATCGGTAAAATATGGATGACACATGGCCTGTTCAGCATTTATTCGAAGTGTCGGACGACACACAAGAAGCTTCTGTAGTAAATCACGACCCTTTGAACTTAATCTCGGCACAACTTGGCTCCAGGATGTTGTCGGATGGTATACTAAAAGGTAAAAAGGGTAAAATTGAATGATTACTATATTCGAATAGAATTGTTTACATGGAAATGGTTTATAGTCAGCCAGCTGACTTACTCCTGGCCATGAATCATCAGTCGGTGTTCCGAGCAGTTTGAAGATACGCTTCAACTGATCATCAACGTCCGAGCCAGGGAATAATGGTCGACCGGCATTGGCAAGCTCAGCAAAAATACACCCTGCAATCCAGTTAAATGTGATGATTTTGATTTAGTAGATTTTTTTATTTACCTGCGGACCACATGTCTATGCTGGTCGTATATAATTTGGCACCGAAGAGTACGTCTGGTGGTCGATACCATAGGGTTACAACTTCTGCCGAGTAACACTTGACAGGAATACCAAATGCACGAGCCAGTCCAAAATCGGCTAGTTTCAGTTCACCATTTTTGTTTATCAATAGATTTTGGGGCTTTAAATCACGGTGCAGTACATTGTGGCTATGGCAGAAAGCTAAACCACGTAACAGCTGATACATAAAACTCTTAACGACATCCAGGTCGATTTCTCCATTTAAACTGTCGAAATATTTTTTCAAATCTTGGTCACAATGCTCAAATACCAACGTAAGTTTCTTGTCCGAATGCAGAACATCATAGAGACGTACAATGTTTTTATGTTTCAGTTCCTAGAAACAATATTTTTAGATTTTGTTTTTTAAAAATAAAATGTATCTATTTAATTTTATACCTTGAGTAAACATATCTCACGAAGAGCTGAGCTCGGAACGCCCTCGTCGTCTTCGTCCAGACGAACTCGTTTCAGGGCAACAATCTCGAGGGTATCTCGATTTTTTCCCTTAAACACTGTGCCGTACGTGCCCTCTCCGATCTTCTCCAACTTCTCGTACTTTTGCATTTTCGTATTACCTGCATAGTTTTTTTTAAATGAAATAGTTTAAATAAATAAAAAATCTATACATTAATAGAACAAAGACAAAAACAAAAGCAATTTAAAAAAGAATTAAAACATAAATCATTTATAAAAAATCAATGTTTACTCAACTCTGCATCTTTACGTAAAGACGAAAGATTCGATGTTTGCGAATACCAAAACCATAAATATCAGAAAATCTAGCAGAACTACGGTGGTGGCAATTAATAAATAATCATAAACCATAATCTAAGCATGATAATTATGCTTGTTTTTAATTACGTTTTCCAATGTTTAGTTATACGGAAATATGCTGGAGCTGGAGGATAGATGTAAATAATTTTATTTTCAATATTTGATGATTTTTTTGTTGTTTTGACATATTTAGTCCATTCGGTGTTAATTTTTTCGGAGTAAAGCATAGTTTGGTACGCAAGCGCAAGGCCAGTACCAATGACCATTGCATTTTCAATATTGGCGACTTGCAACACCACTTGAGGCTTGAGGCGCTATTTGTGCCAAGTTTGACAGAAGCAACATACCGAAAAAAAAAAGTTATTTTTAGAAATGTGGGGATGTAGCAAGGAGTGTATGGTATCAAATCAAAGGTATTTTAATTACCTATGTTTTAAAAAATTATTTTGTGTATTTGCAAAATATAACAAAACAACTATATAACTTAATTATATAACTTTTTTTCAAATATTGTATTTGTTTTTGTTTTTAAAAAACTTAGCAAACATGTTTCATAACTGGAAAAATATAAATAATGGGAACCAGCAATTTTCTACTTTTCCGACTTTTTCTACTTCTTGCATCTTTCGAATATGACCGTGATTCAATAATGCAAAGCTATACATTCGGTACTAGAAACCGGCTTCTGCTAATATTCTTCCTGATACCAACATTAACACCAGAATATATACCGAAGATATATTGGCGCTTTTATGAAGTCCTTCGCAAGCCTAATACCTATAGAAGTTTTCGTAGTACTCTGATTTAATCTCTTGCTATTCCTCACTTTTTGTATGTGGATTTTTTTCTAAATGCAGCGTAAGTTGTATATGATTTGTCTTTAAACTAAATAAACATGATCATATTTCGCCACATTTAAATAGTCTCCTCTATTTATTATAAAAACCGTTTGGCAATGAAACAGACGGAGTATAATAATAATCATAATATAATAATTCCAGCCAATAGACTTCCAATTTTAAATAACTCGTTTAATGTTCGTGCTGCCGTTATTTAGAATTCTCTTCCAGTTAACACAAAGCTTTCTAAATCAATTGCTCAATTTAAAGGACTGGTTGAGTCTGAGTTCAATATTGATAGCTAATCACCATTTTATTTTTAAATTCACTGGAATTGTTTTTTTTTAATTAACATGTAGACGTGTTCTTTTCAGTTTGCAACAACTAAGACGTTTTCTATTCTTCTTTTCCAACTTTGATTTAAAATGTTTTGCGAATATATATAAAATTAATTTTCTGTATGGTAAACAGTGTATAAGGCGGCTCTATGGGCTTTATAGCAAACGGTAATATATCTCTTGAATAAATAAATAATATGAATATATTTCGGAGTTTTGCTATGTTCCATTGCTTATAAACGATTTGTTTGTATTTGATTATAATTTTTTCTATTGACCACAAGGTGGCGCGGATTTAACTATGAAAATTGTTATTATAAATTATAAAAATTAAAAAATCTTCGCAAATTATAAAAAATAACCACATCTCACATATAAATATGTAATTATAAAACAGAGATTTAATCTGTGCTATTAATTCTAAAATAGCTCTGTTCTGTCACTTTTAAACTTTGCGCAATGGTACCACCATTTACACACAAAATGTAAGATTTTCTGATCGCGATTGACGTGTATTAAATTATCGCAATTACATTTTCTCTGGAAATATAGAGAAAACAGTTTATTTTTCCGAAAAAAACACTTGATTCAGATAAAAGTAGTAATCAGCTTTGAGTTGGATGATGTTTTGAAGTAAGTATTTGCTTCCTTTTCGTACAACAGCTCCGTTATCGGCCCAACTTTTTGTTGTGTACTCCCCTTTTGTACTTGCATTGTGTGAGTGTTATGTTTTGTTGTGAGTCCCCCACATCATATTACAAACCAGTGTATTGCATTGCATTTTACAAACTCTCAGATTTATCAAGACTCTTTTTTAAAAATAAACCTGCATGACGCATTTATTTATTATATTAGGCACTTGGGTTATAAGGTTATAATGCTTTGTTTTGTTTCCATTAAATATATTATCTAAATTCTGAAACATGTGATACACATAGAATATCATACATATATGTTATATATCTATATAAATTACATTGTATTAACTATTTGGTGATAATTATTGTGCGTAATTGGCAATAAATATCATCGTGAGTAAAGTTGATTTAACGATACAGTATGTTTTTTATTTATTTATAGATCAATTTAAGACAATATGGTTCCTCTGAAAGACAACAATGATCTAGAATGTTTTCTGGTAACAAAACACTCGTGGAAAGGAAAGTACAAGAGGATTCTGTCAATAGGTACGGCGGGTATCTCAACGTACAACCCGGATAAGTTTGATATTACAAACCGATGGATCTACTCGGACGTGGTTGCTGTGGCCCCAAATAAGGCACCGAACGTAATTGACTTACTGGAATGTATGATAAATGTATTGATAATGTTTAAATTTTTATTCGCACGCAGGCTTGTCAAGAGTTTTCGTTAGTTGTAAAGAAAGATCGAAAGTCAGACACAATCAAATTTTCATCTGAATTCAGAAGCAGCATTCTTACGTCTATTTTGACGTTCCACAAAGAGTTTGCAGAAAAAACGAAACAGCAACAGGTAATTAGTTATTTTAAATAAATAATTACAAAACATATACAAAATACATGTATATATTGCTTAGGAGTACTGTGCTTACAAATACCACTGGTCGGGTATAAGCTTTCCAACAACTCTAGAAGTGACACCGTGTTCACTATACCAGTTGGATCCGACTACTAACACGATTCTAGCCAGTTATCACTTCAAGGATATCAACGGAATAATTGGTACTTTTATATGTCTACTTCTATTTTAGGTACTATATAAATAATTATTCATATTACAGGAATCGAAGACTATGAAGGTGGCATCGTCATTGCGTACGGAGGTTTTAGTCGATTACACGTTTTTAGAGCAACGAATCATCATGAAATCGTTCAGAATATTGTACAGGCAGCTGCTCAATTTCTAAACATCGATATAAAAGTTCTTAGAAGTCAAATAACACTCGACCAATTTGAAAATCAAAGATTTGGCAAATACAGGTAATTTAAAATAAAAAAAAAAAAATATATATATATATATATATATATATATTCATGTGTATACATTCACAGCAAAGATCAGTCACTAACGTCGATGTCCGAATTTACCGTACAAAAGATAACACATCGTCATCCCGAACCGACGAAACGAATTCTTTGTTTGACTGATGCTTCTGTTCTTGAACGTGATCCACAAACGTATAGTGTGTGTACTCTTCGACCACTTATTGAAATCTATGCTTTGGTCCGTGATTTGGAGAATATCCAAATGTTCTGTATTGAATATAAAAACGGCCAAGTGCGAACGTACCTTACGAATGATCGTGATTCATTGCTTGCGACGCTACTTGATGCTGTTCGTTCGTGTGGAAATCAGGATGTCCATGTGCGCATTTCGAGTACACCTCGTGGAAAACGTGTTGTGCCACTCAGCCATTCTGTGGATGAGGAGACGGAAGCAAATCTCCTTAAACTCGTTATCAACAACTACCAGTATCACACAAAACGCTTTGAGATCTTGGAACGTTTTAATGCAAACATTCCTCATACCGGTTTGAATTATAGTGTCACGCAAGATGTATTTGATATAATTATAAATTATATTCAAATATTAATATCATATTTTTTAGAGCCTGTTTGCTGAAAACAAAGACAAATTAATACTGGGAGCTTTGCAGGCATTGTCGCAAAAGGAATCTGACATTACTGAATTGAATAACCTAGAACTAGAGGCTAGCTTTCATACATTACGTAGGTTGCTCGCAAGCAAAGTTGGATTTGCTGCATTTACAAATCTACCTGGGTAAATTTTGAATATGATTAAAGTGTACAGTAATTTTATAACAATTTGTATAAATTTCAGATTTCGTGAGATTATTGGTCAGAAAGTGGTGGCCTCGCTTAGACGCAATGACCTGGCTGTTACATATGCTGCTATAGACATGCTTAACTCCCTAATGCACTCGATGAACGCAGACTATGATCTGAAGCAGGAACAAGTGAACAAGTCTTCTTTATTGTCGTCCAAGCAATTTCTGGAAAGTTTACTTGATATGTGGACATTGCACGTGGTATAATGTTTATAAATTAATTTATTTAAAGCGTAAATTTTAAGTAATTTTGTAATTGTAGACTAATGGCAGTGGAGCACTGGTGCTTTCAGCCATGCTGGATTTTCTAACATTTGGTCTTTGTGTGCCATACAGCGAAACTACAGATGGAAAGCAATTTGATATTCTCTTAGAAATGGTAGCGAATCGTGGGAGATCTTTGTTTCGATTGTTTCAAGTAAATAGAATATTATTAAAAAGTTTTACTTTCACTTTATAGTATTTAAAAACTTGTGTAGCATTCCTCTTTGGCTATTGTGAAAGGTGCTGGACTTGTACTACGTGCATTGATTGAAGAAGGAGAAGCTGCGGTAGCGAATCAAATGCAAAATCTTGCCTTGGATGAGGCAGCGCTATGTCGACACTTATTGGTAGCCCTGTATACTCCATCCAATGATCCCACAATGACTACTCATCGACAGTTGTCACGACATCTTGTAGGGCTCTGGATAACTGATAACGAAGATGCCATGTCATTGCTTCGTCGTATTTTCGTGAGTGCAAAAAAGATTTCATGTAGAATATAATTTACTTACATGTTAAGCTTTTCAGCCGGCTGGTTTATTAATGTTCCTTGAATCTGATGATGCAGTTCCTAAGTCAGATGTAGAATCAGATAAGCTCAATTTTCGAGATAATTTGAAGCTGGCTATTCAGCATTCCAACAAAACCAAATCAAATATTATCGAAAAGCATTTGGAGGGTATCAAACATTGGGGTCTTAACCTGATCGACCGACAGGAAAAAGTTAATGCTGCACTTAAGAATCGTCCGGTTGTGCTGCGTAATCGACGACAAAAAAAGAAGATAACTGAAGGCACTGTGAATCTACCACTTTTCTATAATCAGTTCATGAAAGAGCACAACATGCCAAATTTAATATGGAATCACAAGGTACTGCTTTATTATTAAATAAAAAAAAACTCTAAAAATGACGATTTATATTTAGACACGTGAAGAATTGCGGTCATGTCTTGAAAATGAGTTGCGGCAATTCACATCTGATAAAGAGTTGTCTGGCAATACTTTAGTTGCCTGGAACTACGAAGAATTCGAAGTAAACTACCAGTGTTTAGCTGACGAAATGAAGATAGGCGACTATTACATTCGATTGATTCTAGAAAAGGATGACTGGCCACAAAATCTAGTAAAGGATCCGTAAGTATATAATATTTTGAAAGTTTGATTATTTCTAACCTATTAAATGTTTATATAGTGTTGAACTTTTTAATGCTCTTTATCGTCGTGTGTTGTGTCGCAATCGTATCAATGATGATCAGCATACAGTGACCTCTCTACAAGCCCTTGCGAAAGTCTACACACGGTATCACGAAGAAATCGGACGTTTCGGTGATATGACGTACATTTTGCAATTATTGGATCGGGTAACTTTAAATAGACATAATTTATAAAAGTGTTCTAACATATTTCTACGTTTTCTCAGTGCCTTTCGCCTTCACTTCGAGATGCACTTATTGGCCTCGTTAAATGCCTGGCATTGAATAAGTCAAACTGTCGACCACTGACTGAACACGTCAATTGTCTAGTAGATCTGATCACTCTTGCTCATTTGCACAAAGGTCGTGCTATGCCCAATACAAGAACTAATGTCATAGAAGCAGGTCCAAATCAAGAAGTACACGAAGAAAAAGATTGGTATTATAATGTCGAAAAAGAAGGAGAGAAACCAGAACGATGCGGCCCTGTCTCATTCTCCGAGTTGAAAGAACTTTGGAATAAAAACCTAATAAATCCACGAACGCGATGCTGGGCCATTGGAATGGACGGTTGGCGATCATTACAGCAACTACCTCAACTAAAATGGTTTAAAACGTTAAAAATGACTGTCTTTATTGTAATAATATAAACATTTGTTTCAGGTGTCTAATGGCTAAAGGAACACCTATTTATAATGAATCCGAATTGGCTAAACACATTTTAGATATTCTGATAAAATGTACGAGCTTCTTTCCGAGTAGAGCACGTGACGGTAAAGCAGTACTCATACCGGGTCCGAAATTGTCGCGTAAAATTTCGGAGTTTATTTGCCTACCCCACATCGTACAAGTGTGTCTTACACATGACCCTGGCTTGCTAGAACGTGTAGCAACACTTCTTTGCCAAATAATGGAAGATAATCCAGAATTACCAAAAGTCTATCTTACCGGTGTTTTCTATTTCATGCTAATGTATACGGGCAGCAACATTTTGCCAATAGCAAGATTTCTGAAAATGACCCATATGCGTCAGGCGTTCCGCAGTGATGACACACAACAGTCTGAGATTATGCACTGTAGTATTCTGGGACAACTTTTACCTGAGGCAATGGTGTGCTACCTTGAAAATCATAGTGCAGAAAAATTCGCAGAAACATTTTTGGGTGAATTCGATACGCCCGAGGTAATTTGGAACTCAGAGATGCGACGATTATTAATCGAAAAGATTTCTGCACACATTGCCGATTTTACTCCACGCCTTCGTGGTCATACTATGGCTCGATATCCGTATCTGGCTATACCTGTGATTAGTTATCCGCAACTCGAAAACGAATTATTCTGTCATATTTTCTACTTAAGACATTTGTGTGACACGCGTTCTTTTCCCAATTGGCCAATCGATGAGCCTGTACAGCTTTTAAAGCACACACTGGATGCATGGCGTAAAGAGGTAGAGAAAAAACCATCACAAATGACTGTCAATCAGGCATACCAAGATCTGGGCATTGATTTGACCAAATTCCCTAATCCGGACGAGGCACTGATTCGTAAAACTTACTACAAATTGGCTCAGTTGTATCATCCCGACAAGAACCCCAAAGGAAGAGTAAGTTTGCTAATATGCTTTGAAATTTATTGCAATTAATGATTTACCGTGTATTTTTAGGATATTTTCGTTAAAATGAATTTAGCATACGAATTTTTATGTTCGCGTTCGGTCTGGAACAGTGACGGCCCCAATCCCGTAAATATAGTATTGATTCTGCGTACTCAAAGCATTCTTTTCGATAGATACTCAGATGGTATGTACTTTAATTTATTATTTTTATAAATAAAAGATTTATTATTTTGTGCCCACAGAACTTCGTCCGTACAAGTACGCCGGTTATCCACAGCTCATCAAAACAATACGTCTAGAAACCAAGGACGATCAACTTTTCTCAAAAGAAGTGCCTTTGCTGACGGCTGCCTCGGAGCTGTGCTACCATACTGTACATTGTTCCGCCTTAAATGCTGAGGAGTTGCGACGTGAGAATGGCATCGAAGCTTTGCTGGAGGCGTTCAGTCGCTGCGTCTCCATCATGAGTGCAGACTCGAATCCAACACAGTTGCATTATCAGATAATATCAAACATAACAAAATGTTTTGAGGTTGCATGTAACTTTGAAAAGTGCAAGAGCAAAATCATTGAGTTGCCACAGCTGATCGTTGACGTCTGTCGAGTGGTTTACTTTAAAGTAATGTTTAATTATTTTTGTATGCATAAAAATATTTTTTATTAACCTTTGTTTATAGCACTCACTGTCTGTAAGTTTGGTGACAAGTCTTGCTGCAAATAACTCTGATCTACAATGCAGTCTGGTCAAAAGTGGTGTGTTGTGGTCGCTTCTATTGTTTTTGTTTGACTACGACTACACGTTGGATGAAAGTGGTGTTGTGACCGATGAAACAACAAATCAGCAAGTAGGATAGAATTTGTCTTTAATACGTTCACACAATTTTAAATTAATTTCCTTTTCAGAAAATGTCTAATAACCTTGCAAAGTCTTCCATACTCGCTACAGTAGCATTGGTCGGATACGACCTAAAACTTGTACTAGATTCAAATGATCCTCTAAACACTGCACTCAAATCGCAGCAGACTACTCCGAAAAATGCATCCGGACAACAAGGTACAGCGCATAAATTATCTGCACTGCACCATGCTTCCTCTTCACCAAAATCCGCTTCCTCATACACAACAAATGCCACAAATGTTATTCAAAATTCATTACATCTTGTGCCGAATGATACATCGAAAACACAATCTTCGTTTAAAGCTTATGTTCCGTTACCGGAAACAAATCAAGACGCCGATGTTGGTGAAGTTGCTGTAGAGAAAGAGAACACTGCCAGCAGCAAGAAGTATGCCATCAGCGGCACCTGTAAAAATGGAGTCGTAAAAATGATTCTTGACAAGCTACTGACCCAATTCATTGCAAACAAACTGGCTACTGACAGTGAAAATAATGTAAATAAATAGTATACTTAACTAAAAAAATACTCATATACATTGTTTTAGATATTAAAAATGTTGACGTCAAACACCAGAAATCCCTATCTTATTTGGGACAATGCGACCAGGGCACAGTTGGTGGACTTTTTAGAGTATCAGCGAACCGTCAGCTCAAAGGAACAGTACGAGGATATAACTGACATCCATAATATTGTAAAGGAATTTTCGTTTGATGCGCAAAGGTATATTATATAATATTAATAAATGTCAATGAGGAAAATCATATTTTTTACATTTTAGAGACGAACTTCAAATCGGAGGAGTTTACATACGCATCTATAATGAGATGCCAACATTCCCAATCTTGAACCCAAAGTCGTTTGTTATCGATCTATTAGAATATCTAAAGGTTGCTTATCAGTATCTAATGTCAAAACGACAACCCAGTGAAATTCTATCAAAGACGGAACGAATTTTGTCACCATCTCAAATGATACAGTCCAATCAAATCTTGCAACCCACTCTGGCTGATAACCATCCTCAACGTCAAAGAGTTCAGTCCGAAAAGCAAATCGATGGTGTCTTGAATGATTATAACAGAGCCAAAGCACGTACACAGCTTTTGGAGACTGTTGCGTCTAATGACGAGCAAGTGCCTCAGTACAATTTTGCCAAAAATACTAATGCCATTAATCACATCGTAATGGTATTGCGTGCCCTGATATCGGTTATCAAGTCAAATGAGAACGTTGAAATACAGTGTATAGGACACTTTGAGATGTTGTTTGGATTTTTGTCGACGAATCTTTCCGAAAAGGTTTGATTATATTTATTAAAACATAATCTGCAATCACATAAATGTAATAATCATTTTAGGACCGTGAAATTAAATCCCTTGCTTTAGAAATCGTTTCGTTGGTATCGCGTAACAAAGATTGTGTCAGTGAGATAGCAGCATGTGATATACTAGGAAATTTCCTTGTAGCATTGCGAGACACAGAACTGCGAGATATGCAAATACGTGTACTGGATACATTGTCAGGTTTACTGAACGTACAGAAAATGGTCAAAGAAGCCCAACAAAAAGGTAATAGGAAATTAGGAAATACATAAAAATATAAAACTTTTCTAATTAAGGTGCGGTTATTTATTTGCTGGATCTGTTTTGTAATTCTCGTAATCCACAAATTCGAGAACAATGTGCCGATATTCTAGGAAAAATGACCTCTGATAAGCTTACTGGACCGAAAGTTCGTATAAGTGTGGGCAAGTTCTTACCTGCTGTGTTCCTAGATGCCATGATCGAATCACCAGCAATTTCTGTTCAAATGTTTGAATCAACACATGAACATCCTGAACTTATATGGAATGACAAAACACGTGACAAAGTGGTACAATCAATTTCAGACACAGTATCACGGTATTTATTTATAAATAGTAAACTAAATATAATTTGATTAACTTTCATGTTATATAGATTCCATTCATCCCAAAAATACAATCCAAAGACGGGGTGGAAGGACTCGGACACATTGTCGGACATAATGTCTAGTGAATTGATAGTATCAGGTGTGTATCTCAAATTGTTTATCTCCAATCCTGGATGGACGTTGCGAAAACCGAAGCAGTTTTTATCTGATTTGCTAGACTTTGTAGCTGATTGTATTAGTCGAACTGGTATTGAGGTAATTTATGAAAGACAAATTATTCGATAAGCTTTATAAAATAATATTTGTTTAGAAGGAGGTTTTAGACTTGTCTACCAATGCTTTGGTAGCTCTACTGAATGCTCAGCCGAACCTAGCCGATGCCGTACCCGTGCTCGGTCATATTCCGAAATTCTTTAGACAACTTGCTGTTCAACCAAAAAGCGCCTTACGAGTATTGCATCAACTATCCCTGTCCGAGGTTGACCTTTATTATTTACCTCGTTTTTGTGTATAGTTCTAAAATGTGTGCTTTTTTAAAAAGATTTGCGTGGCAGCTATAGCGCAGACTGAATGTATAGCATCACTTAAAAAGTGCATGGAGAATTATAAGGATCTCACTGCAACTTCGTGCGAAACGTTGAGTCGCCTCTTCAAATGTCAACATGTAAATACACAATGTTTCCATAATTTCAGTTTTATTTTTAATTCATGATTTATTGTAGGACTCACTTATTAGACAATCATTAGAGTGCAACCTAATCATGTACTTGGTGAATTTGCTAGACAGTAGAATAGAGTTTTCGGACAGTCCATCTATGGTAAGATATGAAATAAATTGTAATACTCATAAACCATATCAAAACAAATCGTTTTTCAGGTAAAAGCTCAAATTGTATCAGCGCTGAAAGCCATGACACACAATCTGACCTATGGGGATCAGGTATCCCATATACTCAACTCGAATCCAATATGGGCGGAATACAGAGATCAAAAGCACGATCTTTTCATTACCGACACAAATGTTCGTGGATATTTAACTGGTTAGTTATTTTAATTAGTCTATCATTGTATATAATTTTAAATATAAATAATTCTACAGGCGGAAATCCACACGCCGGCTATTTAACTCAAGGTTCAAGTGTAAACGTCGAGGTATTGACATCACCACCACCGATGGATCGTGACGATCCGTTAGCACGTAGCACCGTCGATTAGGTGAAAATATGATCGACTTGAATGTGTAAACTACATACATCGTTGCTATGAGCTAGGTAATCGATAAGGCGTATCAACATACATCATAACATTAACTAAAAAAAAAACAATTTTGTGATATAATCTTTATAAATACTATATAAAAAAGAAGAAATCATATTCATATTTACCTAAAAAAGAAACACCATTTATATACGCGTGCTAGTCCTACGGACATATCTTTAATGGCACAGATTATTTGCGAAATGCAATACAGTTACTTTATAAAATGTATTAGTAAACTTATTTAGTTTTATATTCATGTCAATAATGTATCATTCGAATTATTTTCTTTACAATAACAATTATTAATTTACGAAAGAAATGCAAAAATAAACACTGTGTTTAGTGTTTGCATTGTATGTACCCATGATTGTAATAAATATTTTAGAAATACTATATATATATAAATTATAGCTCGTCACCATCAGCTTAATAAATTTATAAAAAAACTATTTGAATAATAACTGAAAAAATGGAAGATATAATAGGTGGATAAACTGGATTGCCATTGGTTTTTAACTCATTTAAAATTAGGATTCTTACCACGATCATTGCCAACGATTTAAGTAAGAATTTGTATAACGTACGATTCTCCTCTAAAATAAATTAAATTTTTGATTGTCCATAAACGTTATTAATAAAAGTACAAAGCATGTACATAAATATGTTTTTCGATATGATTTGGAATTCCACATTCCTAATTTCAATTTTACATTTGTTTTAATTTGTGTATTATTTATTCAATCATTTAATAAACTTTAATTTATGTTAAAAACAATTAGATCCTAATAAAGATTCCGAAACGCAAAAAATTACATAATGGCACCGGGTCCTTGGCCGTCCAGGTCGGATACCTGACTCTGATAGTGTAACGCATCTTGGTAAGCCTTCTTAACGGCCTTACGCTCGGTTGGTTTGCGACTTTCGATTAGTTTTCCTTGGTCCAACTGTTTGTCAAGGCCAAGTAACTCAAGTTTGTTAGGCGGCAGCCACTGCCAAGTGCGCTTAGCATCGAAAAACAACACCAAAAATATCGGCTCGAACTTGTCCACGCGTAGAGCAAGTACATCAGACGGTGGTGCTGGCAATGGAACACCATTATGCACAAATCCTTTAGGAATTTTTGGGTCTATGATAAGTGCAGGATACCAAGGATAACCCCGGCATTTAGCCCAGACCAGCTGCAACGGCTCTAGAGTTGCCTTCTGCTTTTGCTGTGCATTATGTACAGCCTCCGCTTCGCTGGACATCATTTCAGAATCACTGTACGTGGCACCGCCAACGTCATCGTCATCATCCGGACTCGAACTAAATAGTAAATTGTATTGTAGACAATAAAATGTAATTAAATATTATGATTTACCCGAAATCCGATCCAGTTCCACTGTCGCTGAATCCACTGCAACTACTACATGTACTGTCTGTAAAGCTGACGTGACTCTCCTCCGAGTCGGAGAGATCTCGATTCTCCTGTGCACGATACGTACGGAAACTATCTGGCACCGGAGCAGCTGGTTCCTTATGTGGTGATCTCTGCGAAACCGTACTACTACTGGTCGCTACAGCTGGACATATGTTTTTTTTATCAATTGCCGTCGGCCCATCAAGACTTTCGATGCTCCTGCGATTAGAGTTTCGCTTTGTGCGACCTGCTTTTTTAGGCGTCTTTTGTTTGTCGACCACCGAAAGGACGTCGCACAGTGTCTCTTCTTTGACAGGTGTTTCTGGTTTCTTTAAGGCAGCTTGTGCCTTTCGCGTAAACAATACTGCCGTTCTGCAATCATATGTTAACATTGAAAATTATAATTTAGAAAGAAGACGAAAAGAGAAAGTGACGCGATTTAGATGTAAGTCTATCAAGCGGCTCAATGGTCTAGGGGTATGATTCTCGCTTTGGGTGCGAGAGGTCCCGGGTTCAAATCCCGGTTGAGCCCAGTTTTTTGATCCTTAAAAATCACAGTATTAATAGTCACTATCAATTTAGTCTGTATAAATAGTCACTATTAATTTATCAGATAATTAATGATTTATTATAAAATTATTATCTACTAAGTTTGCTATTAATTCACTTCCGATAAATTAACAAATAATTATTAAATTAATTTGATGCAAACAAATTACTTACCTTCTGTTGACACCGCTTGGCGAAGCACTGTTTTGCGCACATTTTAGTGGACTACATGGGGGAGTCTGTACTACATGCTCTTCGGGCTTAACTTCCATGTCTGACTGAGAACTGTCCGTCTGTAGATTAGTAAATCCTTTAGATATGATCTTCTTGATTTTTACAATTTCAATACGAATGTGTTTTGTTCGCTTCGCTCGTGCCAGTCCGTGTTTTAGCCTCAGAGCTTTTTCGAGCAGATCTTGCAAACGTTTTACAAGCTCATCGCTGGGCAGCATTTTTAGCAGATCCCGAAATTCGTCGTCAATTTCCTGTGCAATACAGTCCTCTGACTGTTGCATTTGCACAAGACCATCACGCTCGAGATCTTTGCGGGCGGTTCGGAATAATATTGCTCCTTGATCACGCATTCGAACACCAGCTCGATAGAAAATCGTATCCTTGTTATTGTATGCCAAGCAATTACGAATCATTAAATCAAAATCAGTTTCCATCGAGTCTAGTGTGAAATATAAGCCTGACTTGAGTTTCAGTTTCATTGTACTCAGATCCATAGGCTGTTTTACTACATCCATGTAATCGGGCACCTCATTCACGTCAACAGGTTCCCCAAAAATATCTGCTGTATCTTTTGCCTGCAAAGCCTCGAGCAGTTTATTCATAGCTGATTCAAGCGGATTTAGTTTCATCATAACATACTGTTCCTTTGTGCGTATATATACAGCTTTGAGTTTCTCGCGTTTTCTCACTAGTTCACACAAGAGTCGTGCTCGTTCCAAGTCCTAGAAATATATTTATTAATAATAGTCATATATTGTTAAATTCGTGAATTACCTGTCGCAGACATTGCCAGTACTTAAGCTGCTGATACAATTCAGATGCATTTGGTGAGCCTTCAATACCCCTTGCGCCTTGGTTCGTTTGACCCTGACTCTGCAGACGCCGTAGTAAAGGCACACCATTCCGATACTGACGCTTTAATGTCCAGTATGCAATCAATCGCTGTATAAATGGTGCTTTCTTCTGTATATTTACCAGAGATCCAATCTCTTGCAGTCTATCAGCTGGTATCGTTGGAATTAATATTAACGGAACGCTGTCACGCTTTTTTGCAAGTAGTTTACGGGCAAGCTTCATCTTATTGCGAGAGCGTTCACGTAATTTCTCCGCATCCATGCTAGATACATCCTCTGAACCATTTGTCGGGCAATGGGCATCACAGAAAGCAACCTTCTGAACAATCACCGGATGTGCAATGTTAGTAGAATCCTTCACGGTGTCCATTCTCATATGCAGGCCGGCCTGTTGGGCACAAGTCACATGGAACGCAGCATAGCAACTGTTACGCTGACACTGTATACAGGCACCAACTCCTTTCTGTCGACAGATATAGCAGACAAGTCGCCAACGTGCTGCCGGAATTGTTTCAATAGAATCAATTGGTTCCAGAAACACAGTATTTGCGAATCTAACCTCTGGAATCCATAGAGCACAAACTACATGAGCCCATTGCGATAGATCAGTTTGTTTGAAAGCACCTCCTGTGTTAGGACATAGCACACAGTCTACTGGACGACTGGGACTCTGAAGACATCGACGACACAACCACTGACCTTCCGGAATGTACGGTACTCCGTAGCAATCTTGATGCACGGCAAGATTGCACATGTCACAAAAAAGAATGACATTTGTGTTCTGACACTCTCCGTCCATGCAAATGCAGCAAACTGCATCGTCGTCGACTTCGATGCCACTCTGTCCATTGGCGGCAGCCTGAAAATAGGACTCTTTCTCCAGACGATCCATTAGCAACTCAAGTGTATCAATCGGAACTGCACTTAAACCCTGCTCGTCGCGTCGCTCATTAATTATACCCAGCCAGGTGGTGTCTTCCTCGTCAACGTCATATTCTACTTCGCCGTCTAGCTCTTCGGCACTTTTCTCGATAAACCGTATGTAAGCATTTGTACGGGGCGGAGCGTCACATATATTATAATCCTCACGCATTCTTACAGCTGCCTGTGGCAGCTTAATGTGTGGCTCAGGTGGAGTCTCGACAAAAGGAGCACACTCTTTGTGCTCGACCATCTGATCGAATTCCTCGGTGGTGATCATTGGAATGTTTTCATCGATGGAAACCTTGATACTCTTACCGTCAATCTCGAATTGTACGATTTTAAGTGCTTCCGAATAGGTGAGCGCCTCTTTTGGTGGACTGTTTGCAATAGCCGGATTTTTGGGAGTCATATGAGAGCCCCGATTGCGACCCTTTTTACGATGTGGTGTCACCATTGGCACTATTGGCTGCTGAGGATTATCGTGGTCATAATTAACGAGATGATACTGGAGTCCGTAAATCGATTTGTATGATTTGCCGCAATTTTCGACGATGCACTTGTATGGTCCGGGAGTACGAATCAATGTTCGACAGTAGTCGATTGCGTCAAAATCTAGTCCCATTCTAATTAATTTGAAGGGACGCTTATGCTGTGAATGCAGCCGCACAGTTCGAGCTTAGACTTATAATATGATCAGAAATACAGAAATTGTCAATACAATAAATGTAAAATTTACGTTCTGTCGTCCTATAAACATCTGCGACAATTTACGAAACAACTATATGATGCTTGTTTCACAAGTTTCCGTCTACATCGGAACACTCGGATATGAAATCGTTCAATAAGAAATGTCACTTGATTCTTGTGTATAATGTATATACCCAAACGGAATTTTGATTCCATTTCATACAAATGAGTGTGCTTAGTTTTCCGTCACATTTCACTATTTCAGTCCTCTATCACATTTGTTCGAATGTGTCCAGTACATTTTTGTTAGGCGCTGTCATTTAAAACTACTACAATCATAAACAATCATTATATAATCTTGAGAACCCGAACAGCGCCAAAAACACCAATCGCCTAAAATATGTACTTATTATAATTAATTTAACAGTGTGTTGTGTAATGAGTGTGTTTATAGCACAGATATACACAGATGGCCGATAGCATATATGTGTTGTATATATATAAATTCCTTCGATCCCTATTCGGGACATAGGGCATCAGCAACAAAGTTGCGAAACTGGACGCGGTTGACGGCCAAAGCCTTTATCGCCGTCCAGTTCGTTTGAGCTTCTCCCAGCTCTCGTTCGACTGT
>JANSTU010052195.1:0-20439 GCA_027564075.1 Bolitophila hybrida
ACAATAAAATAGATAGGAACAAAAAACTGCCATATTACGAATTTTTTGACAGAACGAAGTCTGTCGGGTCCGCTAGTATTTAATACAAATGATAGCAAATACAACAACACATATACAATCCATGCATGTATATACGGAGTATCTTTGTTAAATAAATATATAAATTGAGTAATATATACATGCATTAATAATGTGCAAACATTAAAATATCTAAAAGCTCTTTATCTGTGCCAGCCACCGCCCTCAGGGTTTCGTGTAAGTCTCTCGCACACAATCATTGCTCTATGCTGATATTGTGTTATATATACATAATACATATACATGTCTATGTATGTGTATATAACTATATATATATACATATATATTATGAATTCATTTTGGCATAGCCAAACTACAAAGTCATTCTCCATTGAGTTCACATTCGTTGGCTGCTCTAGATATGCACAATGAATATGTCGTTGTATGCTGTTTTATATAGGTGTTCCATACATAAGATGCAATTAAATAACTTTGAGAAAATAGTTTGAGTGTTCAAGTTTTACCTCCGGCTAAAACTTGGTAAGTCAATCAATCAAAATGTAGAAGAAATATGGCTAAGATAACAAATTAGGCTTTATCGTAATTAAGTTGTGGAACTTTTTTATTCAATTTAATTTTTTGACAAATTAATAATTATCGAAATCGAAGAAATAATGATTTTTAATAACATTGTCAAACGACAAACGTGATCGTCCTTACCATCCACAATAAAACCGGGCGGCTGTTTCATATAAATTGTCACATTCTATGTACCATTCAGAAACGCCGTTTTGCAATCGAGGTGAATAATCTTCATTGCCCGCTTCATTGAAACGGCCAATAAAACAATAAATGTTGCTTGACGAGCGACTTGCGCAAAAATCTAGTCATAATCAGTTCCAAATTTTTGTGAAAACTCCTGTGCCACGAGTCGTGTCTTGAATTTTTGTATTACTCCGGTAGCATCTGTCTTTATCTTGTATACCAATTTGAAACCAATGTGCAATTTTCGTTCAACGATTCCATTTCGTCCAGCATTACCGAAATCCTTATTGTTCGATAAAATTGCATCATTATAACCTTCAGGAACAATCAATTTTGTTGCTGCAATATAAGCATGTCTGATCAGTCTTTTGAGCGGAACTCCTTTATTGCACATTTTAGAGCGTCGAAATCTCAGCAATGTCTGCATTATCCTGTTCCTCGATGCTGACAATATCCATTGCTTCAACCATTGAATTATGGTCGTCCTTATTGTCACTCGTGTTATTATTGTTCTTTACTTCATTCATCATAGCGGATGAAATTGTCTACACCTGTTGATTATTTTTGTCACTCCATTCGCTGTTTTTTGTGATGATTTTTACATCGCGACTGATGACGACTTGATTTCTTGAAGGTACATAGCATTTATAGGCCTTCGATGCTAAATCATATCCGACCAAGTTTTCGTCTTCGTTCATTTGACGTAATATTTTGCACCAACATGCTTAAATTGTCCAATGCAGAGTTTTGTATGTTCAAATAGAGTATTTTCAATGACTTTGATTAGTAAACGATTTAGTTCAAAATTTTCCATTGACAGCTTCAGCTCAAAACCGATTTTCCAGTTGTGATTCCAGTATATCGTTGAGAGTGCGATTTATTCATTCAGCAACACCATTTTGTTGAGGTGTATACGGCGCCGTCTTGTGTTGTTGTATACCTTCTTGCTGCAAGGATTAAAACAAATGTTTATTGGCGACTCACCGCTATTATCCGATCTAATGAATTTCGGTTTGCGACCGAACATCTCGCCGTATTCCTTGTAGCGCGACAGTGTTTCAGATTTGTCTTTCAGCAGATAAACGGTTGCGTAATTTGAAAAATTATCATCGCGATTGCGTTTGCATTCGAGTGAACCAATTGCAGCAGTTTCCTTGTAGTTGTCTATTTCACAATTAAATTTGTTTGCAGACTCTTTCATGCATTCACCACACATCACTCCTACCACATAGATAGATTTATTTTTGAAGTAGAAAATACAAATTTCGTGGCACGCAGGCTATAATATTGCCCCATTGTGCAACTTCTTTTTTATTGATCCTCGTATGAAGGTCCGTGATCTTCTTCTGAGAACGTGTTTCAATGTTTCGTGGCCCATATTACAACCTCTGCATAATGGCGAATCTATAGCTCGGATTTTGTGGAGGTGTTTTATAAAACTATGACCTATTAGTATAATTACCAATGTTTTTGGCATACGCCACTGTTAATTAACTAACTTTTGTTATGTTTACTAAATATAGATTTAGCTTGTCTATACGTATCAAGTGACTTCCATTTCAGTGTATGAAGTTTATTCATGTGTGTCTGTATGGTAGTTTTTCTGTTAGAACGTGAGATTTCCAAAGCTGGTTCCGGTCCGATTAAAGAGGTTGTAGACAATTTTCGTGTCAGCTCATCGGAAAATCGAATGGCCTGTAAACGAACCAGAAGAGCACTACTAATTTTTTTTTTGTAGGGCTAGAAGATCAAGTGTGGACTGGCATTCTTTTTCCAGGAACCGATCATATTCAGTGTGTGTCAATAGCTTACGGTGCTGCTAGACTATCAGAAAATAAACGTAAAGTTTTGTATGTTATTTGTTTTTCATGTATATTTTCTTGAAATACTGTTGCAAAGTTTCCATGTGGTATATGGAGCTTAATATTTTCTCTTCTTGATAAGATTCCAGCACCTGATAGGCCATCCATTCTTGAGCCATCGGTGAAGATAGTAGATCCACTTCCTGTGAAGTGGCTCTCATTCTGCCATTCTGCCCTTTTGGGTATGATAACCTTGAAATGAATCCAGTATACTGCATCGTTTACTGGCCCTATGTCCCACGGGGGATTTTACATTGAGAAACCCGACTTGTTTTAGTCCAATACAAAACATATATTGCCTCGTATACTTAATTTATTGGATAACAAATTCTTAGGCAAGAAAGACTGATTTTTGAAGTTTCGCCCGTTCGTTGATGCTGTTTTATGTTTTATGCAGTTATGAATATTATCTCATAATTTATCCATTGACAAGCAGGATTTGTTTTCAATAGTTTCTTCTGCAGGTTATTTATATTAAGCCATGATCTACTGAGGAGCAGCAAGGCGTCAAGAATAAACAATTAGTTTAGGAGCTTGAAATTGCAAAAAAATGTTACAGCAACTGTAAGCCTTTTTTTGTAATATGCCTTCCTGGAGAAAGGGTACCGTCTTCTTGTTTTCATTTGCCTTTTTTTGAGTTCAGTCAAAAAACCTTTATTTTTTAAAATATAAAAAAACGAATAAATTTACGAAAAAAAAACATTTCGAAAATTAAACAAAAAACTCAAATTTAATTAGTCTCCGGACGTTGTAAATCCAGAATATTTCTCGAATAGTGTTGACATTGAGTGTTAGTTGTACACCAGTCTGTCTGCTGGGTTATCTGCTGATAGAACATGACGTCATTTATCACTTTATCAGGGGATGTCAAAGACTAAATGTCATTGGTGCTTGATTATTTGGGATCAGATTTACCTTGAACGCTTTTATAGATTCTGACGTGTCAATATTGATTGGCTGATCAGGTTCACGCAACCTCTCTGACAAAGTTTCAAATACCTCTTTCTTATTTGAAGACCACTTCCTCAGTTTAAGGCTATACCGCTCTCCAAATGTTTAATAATTTCGCTTTACAGCTTTATAGCATGTTCGATGTCATCACAACCGGTCATTAAGTCAAAAAAGCTGTTTAATGGGATTTTGGCATCGTTTGAGGAAGTTTCACCTTTATCGTGCGCTAGCTACTCAGGCAACGAACGACAAGAAATTATGATGAGACAGATATGGTGTTCAGACGGTATCCTATAAGCGGTTCTTCGAAGTAGTTAGGAATTGGTGGTACATTTTAACGATGTCACATGTAAATGCAACTTGATGACACCTGAATCGCAGGATTATTGCTGTCTGATCGTTCTGAAGTCCATGGCATGCAGCGATTCTGGGGTTACAATTGATGGATCTGGATCTGCTGCTGTTACTGGTTCATTAAGACCTCTTTGAATTTCGTTCTTTGTGCGGTGGGAACAACATCAGCACCAGGAATAAGACCGTTGATGAGGAGGTTACTATATACATCTGCGCCGAGTGCAATATCAACGTCCTTTGCCTCATAGAAGTTTGGATCCGTTAGTTCAATGTCAACGAAGTAGTCCTGAATTGTGGTTTGAAAGGAAAGGAAACCGACCTAACCGACTAACTCACGAGAAATTCCGGACGAGCTTTCTCCTAGCCGTCTTGGATGTCTTAACCGTACTGCAGCGTAATGGAACACTGTGCAACTTGTTTTTATCGAGATATAGTTCCCATTGACTTTGAGATTCCGAATCGATTTTCTGGACCAATGAATACATTAACAGAGCATCCCAAGCATCAGTTAGCAACATTGAACGCACAGATGTTTTCCATGAAACATTATATAAAATTCCAGATTGCAGCTGTTTGGTCGGACAATAATAGATTCTAACATAACAGTACCTTGAGGTAAGCGTTGGCTGTGAAACGACGATTATCAAATCTTGTTTCGATGTAGTTATATAGCATCGGTGTTCTGAAAGGCACATATTAGCAGAGCTCATTTGCCCTCTACGAAGCTTTTTAAATATTGAAGCTTTTCTGCACCTCCAAGGTAAGCGTTATGGCCAATGAGCGAGGTTAAGAGGACATGAAAGAATTTCCAGCAAAGCACATCACCACTTAACTCAGAATTTTGCTCTTTGTAATGACAATTACTTTACTGTTATTAGATTTTTATTTATTAAAAATATTCAGAAAGTGACAGTATACTAAGTACTAACAGCTCATTCATTACTTCCAGTTCAGATGTTCTTATATTAGTTAGAACAATATCCAGAATTATCTGTTCTATGTGGGGTGATCGCAGGCAGCTTTGCTTGGATATGGTAATTCGCAACACCAGCCGCATTGTTTACAAAACAGTTCAAAGACCGATGACGTGCATTTTAATCGCCGCAGATGAAACATTCTTTTGTCTCTGTGGAGTTTTAACCAAGGATAATACCAGTTTTTCCTTCTTATGTTTTCAGTGGTAGAGTTCTGTTGTGGATTCAACAACCGGTATTTACTGTATTCGTATTCTTACGATACTGTGATAGCGACACCTCTTCCTCCTCCTGTTCACAATCTGGCAAAACATTGTATTTCATATGATAACTGACATCTTACGATAAAACCACCTATTTTTAGTTTAATACATTTTTTGTGTTTTTAGTTATAGATCGCAACTGGAATTGAATTTTGTGTACAATAAAAATATCTAAATGAAATCTCGTTACAAACTCACATTTTATATTTACAATAATAATTAGAATACTCGTATGTGGCAAACAGAATAACATTAATAAAAAAATATATCATGAATATGTTTATATATTTTTGAATATGTACCCTAGGCCATGACCCATATAATTTAGTAATTCCCAATAACATTAACGGTCTATAATTTGTATTCGAATAATTGCAAATCGTTGAATTGCTCATCTGCGGTTGATTAATGTCGGATGAGTGCTATTACTATAATTATATAATAGTTCAAAGCGCAAGCAAATATTTCAAATGATATAGATAATAGGCACAGAATGATGTTAATCGGACACAAATTTCGTTTGATTTTAAACCGTTTGTATAATACCGATTGTGATCCTTCTTGATTAAAATTCCAGTATGGTCGTTTTGATTGCAAAACATAGTAGAAATTGCAATCTGTGCAAAATGATGAGTAGATGTAATCCATTATTGACATTTGTCGGGCTTTACGCATGACCAGATTAAGTGGTCATCGATCTTTTGTCAAACAATGTTTGTTTTATTAGTTTTCTATTTTTGAGTGATAAAAAAGAGAATGTAAGAAGGGGTCTTTATCAAGAAAATCTGTCTTTCATAATATGATTAAAGTGGTTTAAGCGCCGTTGTAGACGATGTTCAATGACTCATCGAAAAAAACCTTTAGAATTTGTCGATTATCGTGGCATGGGATTTTTTTGCAAATATAACTGGCTTTAAGGTTTTAATGAATCGCCAGCCAGAATTCGATAAATATATATATGCAAATAAATTCCTAATAAAATGAATTGACTTTTAGCTTATATTCTACGTGCCATGCACAAGCATCATTTTCATACGCATGGTTCTCCAATTTCAATGAAGAACATCACGCTGACTAAATTGTACCATTCTCAGGTAAAGATTATACCAAAAAGCAATCAGAATCGTCCCTTTACTATCCTTTTCATTCATGGATGTGTGAGCTTTTACCCTATATTAATAAATGCCACAGCCTAGGGTTCTCATACGGTCATGAATATATATTACATTAAATACACAATAAATAATACGATATTTTATATACACATATATATAAAATAATAGTATAGAACATTGTATAATTTATTAAATATATGGCTGAATAATTTGTGCGTTCAACCGAATATTAAATATATAAAATGTAACGTAGGATCATTTTAACGCGACACAACCAACGCGACGGCAAATGGTTTTTAGGTTTTGATTAGGCTTAGAATATTATTACAATAATTTTCTACTCGAATTATTTGTAATGAAAATGAGTTCTATTGTTACGCACAAGCTTTAGCTTGAGCTCGTAAACTCGAAAACCGATAATTAATCGGATTTTTTTTTTAAATTAAATGTTATAGACAATTATCCTGTGCTGCAGTACACTTGATAATGGATTGATGTAATAAACTGTAGAACGCATGACATATATGATTTTAAGCTTAAAGCTCAACACCGACACATCGATAAAATTTGATCACCATATAGTAATACATATAGAAAACCTTATACAACACGCGTCCAAATCATGCGGTAAGCTGATTGGTTTGGGATCAGTGATTAAAACAATTTGCATATAAATATGCATACGAATATTCAGTCAAGCGTTTTACACAAAGCACTTTGGGTTTACCGTTGAAATATGATCCACTGCGTGCCTCCGTTTAATATTAGAATTTCAATAAATTTTTCGGATAACTAGATGGATATTCTCGACGTAAAGACCCCACTCCCGTACGGTTGCTACCGCAACGTCTTCTCAACCGGAAGACAAATATACATGATTTAATACAAGATTGATTGTTTTCAAGTTGTGCGGGTGATTTATTATTGGGCTTTTCCTTTGAATATTTAATTTGCGTAAATCGCAGTACAGAGTAAAGACACAACCCGTGGACCAGTTTTTCTCGACCTTGATTTATAGAATGAAAAGAAAGTCATTAATAAGTAACCGAGTTTCATGTAAAAAAATAAAAAAAAAAACAATAATTCTTTACAGAAGCTTAATCGAGGGTCACTGTTTTGGCACGACAAGTTTTTGTTATGCGTCATGATTTGTGTGACGGGTAGTCTTTGTAGAAATCATTATTAATTCTTGTGTCATTATTGGCGAATTTAGAAAAGATTTTTTTTTATTATCTGAATAATTGGATTTTAATTAAAGGGATGGATTTTGTTTTTTTCTTATTAATTGTACTTTAATTACACATAATAAAAACTTTCATCTCAAAAGAATTTTAAATTTTACCTTTGATAAGTTGTATAAATGATTAACGGGGAAAAGTTCTAAAAACTTATATTTGTAACTTGTTATAGAAAGGGAAATTTACAATAAATTAGTAATTACAATAATTTCGAAGTAACAGTCGTCACTTGATTATATATAATTTTTTCCTCACACAAAATGGATAGCACACCTAACACGACAGCACTGAAATCAGAAGTTACTACTACTACTGATACTCAACAAATTGTGGCTTCGACCGCAGCGCAAATATGCAGGTCCATCCACTCCTGCGGAAAATGACGCAGCCCGGACTCAAAGTCCCTCGTGTCAAACACATACACAGAACAAGCATCCGAGATTTTATCGAGTCCTCAAGCAATTACCGCTAGATTATCAAATAAACTGGATAACGATGAGAGGAAAAAGGCAGGATCTGCGGCAAATGTACATCCGTTTAAAACTGCCGAATTACTGCCGACGGATGATTCCTATTGTCGAACTATCCCTCCTTTAGAATTATGAGTAACATCAAAGCTGCCATGGTTGGAATGTCGTCCGTCCAGGGAACTAGCAGCCTTGTTCCTATGTGAGCAGTCCAACTTGAAACTTCTTGTATCAGTAGATGGAAATGCTTATAATATATGATAACGCCCTGAACATTTATATGATGTAATGCTTCATGCAAAACGACTTCATAAAAAAGAGCTAAGAACAGCTCAAAGAAACTCTTGGAAAACCTATTGTGGAGAAGTAGAGACGCTCTCAGCAACAAAGGCGTTCTCAATAGATAAAAATGGCCAGTTGGGAACTGTATTTCTCGACGATGGTTTCAGCACGGAAAATCACACCGATATGATGAGTAACTACTTCTTAAACTGCATATTCAACGATCAGACTCATACCAACACTGATGTAAACCATGAGGTTGACCATGATCCAAATTGGAGCTTGGCCTCCACCATAGTCAATATTGATATAATAAAGTGAAACCTGTCCTCTTTTAAACCATTCAAGGCGCCTGGACCGGACGGATCCTATCCAATAATGTGTGGCGACCAAGCAGGCCAACTAACAGAAACTAGCGGACCCGTTCCGCTTCATCATCGGCGCCCTCACACACAAGCGCACTCATCAGCGCTCTCAAACGTCAGAGCACTCGCAAGCGCACTTGCAATCACCCATGGGAAAACTGTGCTCAACTTGATCACAGCAGTGTCGATATCGGCTTGCGTCACCGTCGTGACCCAGCAACTACACAATTCTCGTGAGATCTTCCGTCGACGCAGCACGCGCAACGCGACTATCCAAATAGCTTTGTAACTAGTTTATAAAATCGAAATAAATAATATACAAAATCGACCATCGGTCTTTATATCGCGCAACAAACCGAAGTTCCCACAAATGCTTCAAAAACTCAGTGAAACTTATCTGGATTTAATCTTCAAGATATTTATATCTATTTTAGCACTGAGTTATATCCCTAAAATGAGGCAACTTCATAAAATCGTCTTTATTCCTGAACCAGGAAAAGACAATTACAACTCAGCAAGCTCCATTCGCCTAATTAGTATTACATCGTTTGTACTCAAAACACCCAAAAGGATATGTGAAATCTTTCGTTCTTTCAGATCTTTCACACGAAAATACCTTAAACAAGATGCAACACGCTTATTTAACGGGGAAATCAGTAGAAACAGCTCTTCAGAATGCAGTAAGGCGCATTAAAATGTTCTTTCACTTCAAAACAGAACTGTGTACACCATCAGTAACTATGTACAATCGAGTCATCACAGCCTAACGTTGAGAGCACAAACTGGTTCTCGGAAGAATATCACGATGATCGATGATCAATGATCGAATGTTTGGACGTAAAATAAAATATTAAATGGAATACGAAATATTATCTATACACTGTTCAAGCAGGTAATTGCATATGGAGATGGCACGCAAAGCAGAACCGAATTCGTTTCACACTATTCTACATGCAATCCAAATTAATCAAAATCTACTGACTTAAACTTTTATTTTTACCCAGGCAATACTTCAAAAAATGCACCAATAAATGCAAATATGCATACCACATAATTTTTATTTTGCATTCCAAAATAATCAAAATTACCCTCCGTCAAATTTATGTCTGCACAGGTAAAAATTAAACAAATATTACCAATTATGCGGATAGTGGGTCGTTAAATTACACAACAATGTCATTTGTTGTGGTATTTTTATAGAGCCATACTTTTTTATTGAAGATTTGGTAATAAATATATTTTTAATTCTTATTTTTTAGGGGTTTATTTACCTGTCACTGGGATATCTAATATACCGTCAGTTTCAAAAGAAGTTTTCCAACCCCGACGTCGAAATCGTATACGTTAACTTTTACGTATGTTTTCCTTCGGAAGACAGCTACGAGAAAAATACATGTATGTAATGGTATTTTTGTACCAATTGTGGGAGATGTTATATACAGGATGATTCAGTCACGTCGGGCCGAATTTCACCATCGTATTCATGAAAAAAATTATCGCCGAGATACAGAGCTTTTAAAAAACGGAAAAAGACATAATACGTTCAAATAACCTCAATTTGCTCAGCCAGATGGCAGGTAACTTATGTTTTTTTATCTTAAGAGCCCTGAAGCCCTAAGTTTTCCAAAGTGCCCTAAACCGTTCCAAAGTTATGACCATTTGACTGAAATGCAACCATTTGCTTTAAGCGAAATAACAGCTCACATATTCATTTGTTTTTGTAAATTACAACGTTTAAGAGCGCGATCCGCTAAGCAATTGGAGTTCCGATGTCGGTCGTTAGAAATGCAAAAAAGAATATGCGATCCTGTAACACATTTCTTCCAATGTCGGTCGGAAGAGAACTGTCAAACTTCCGATATTATTCCGAATTGTTATAAATCGATCCGATTTGTTTCAATTTGAACTGTCAAAGTTCTGATATCGATTGTTAATGTTTCATCTCCTATTTTGCTCGCGTTATAAGAGTTTTAAGTGTTTTTTGTATAAAATTGAATACAATAATTGTACTATAATGTCAATCAATATATCGTAAATCGACTAAAAATAATAAAGCTTCGACGGATCCAAATATACGTTGTCATCGAAGATTTGCCAGACAAACTCTTCCGAGATCTTTATCGACAGTCAAAAAAGCCACTAGTGTCTGAAATTATTGCGTTTTTTGGTCTACACTTTGAAGCAAGAGAGAGAACACCAGGTATTGTTTTATTTTAGAAAATACTAGAGTGGGCACATTTTAATCATTATATTTTTTCTTTTTAAGCACTGAGTACGGAACGTAATGTCGTAACTTTAATTCGTTTTCTTGGTCAGGATTTTAATTACACTAGTGTGTAAGACTGTGAATGATATTATCCAAAGGTATATTTTCTATAAATACATTTTTTTATCTTGATAATTAATTCCATCCCAGAAACCACCTAATGATCTGGCCATGATGCGTCTCTGGAGAGTCTTCAGGTGTACAACACAATTGTGGTATTTGAGATTCGATTATATGGTGTTGAGTGCCTGGATGTGATAGCAAAAACAAGTTTCTGGTGCGTCAAGAACGATTTAACACATTTGAGTACCTAATTGCCTGTCACGAGTTTTAGTTAAAATTGATGGTCATTATGTTACCGAAAGACTGCGAACAAAAAAATGCAATTCGCTACCAGGTGCTCGAGACTCTCAAGAAATAAAAATACAAAATATTTATTTAAGTTAAATTGGGCTAGTCAAATAATTTGTCATATTTATTTTGTCTTTGAATTATTTAAAAATTTGGATTAAAGCTATTTTATTATGTAACCTGAGATATTACTAATTAAAATATAAAGACCGAGATAAAAACTATATTTGTCGATAAATATAAATATAAATAACTGATCGTTGAAAATCACTTTATTAATACTATTCAAAGATTTTTATAAATATATTGTTTAATTATACATTTGAATTTCATAAAAAACTGTCGAATGTCCTTTTAAGTGCATTGTGCTTGTCGTCTGAGCCTAAGGAATGCTGCTGCAAAATGTACACACACTCGGCTGAAAATTTTATTCATCGCATGAAATATAAAAAGGTCATTATCATCATCATCATTATACAAAGCATAGCATACTTTATTAAATAAACACATTAAATTTAAAAAATATATATAATGTATTATTAATATTATGAATCGGAATCGGTAAAATGAACTCCGAAATTGTTAGTTCCAACCAAGTTGCAATTGAGTTAGCGGATCGCTTTATAACAATCGGCGTATAAATTGTTGTTTCGACCGACATCGTAACTCCGCCCGAATTAACGTATCGCGCTCGATGATTTTTTTTTACATTTTTGGCCGAAGAATGAAACATATGATATTTAAGAAAGTTTTCAATGTGGTTCCCGTTTTCTACTAAACATAATTGAAGCCGTTTGCGAACCTACATCTTTCATGTAGCCCCACAAAAAGAAATCAAGTGCTTTGAGAACTGGAGATCTTAGTGGCCAGGCGGTTGAGTTGGACCAACCTATTCCAATCCAATTATATAGCACTTCATCACCAAAATCCTCGTTTGAAAAAATTCCATCGCTAGGTGGTATAAGATATCCTTTGTGGCGACTATTTGTCCATTTCCATTGCCATCTCTCATTTTCACAGGTATTTGACCAAAAGTGTAATTAAGAACTATAGTGGTTTTCAAAGCTTTTTCCATTGGACCGCTTTCGACCCGTTTGTCTTAAATAAATAAAATAATAATAATATAATATTGATAATTTGCATTATTTTAGCTTTAGAATATTGAAACTAAAGTATTTTGGAAATCTGACGAAAGATTACTTTTGGAACAGGATAAAAAAATGAGAATCGCTGGAATTACTGTATCGACCATAAATACTACGTTGAAAAATAAAAGCGAAGTTTAAGCTTCACCAGTAAAATCCAATACCTCTAAATGGACATCAACGAATAATTGGAAATACTGCTATAACACGTACCTTACGACAAAGTGGAAATTAACATATTTACATACATTAATATGATTTTAGATTTTGACAAGTCAAAATTTTGATCTTTTTAAACTCAGAATATGCTACGCCTACGACTTACTTTCAAATGCAGTATACATTTTATCAAGCATCCCTATTTCCTCTGACTGCCACAAAGTTCCGCGTTCATGCCAATTATGCACTCAAATGGTAAAAAGCATTGCACATGAACTACAAAATGTATACATTGTATAAATTCATATGCATTTGCATTGAGGCAAGTGTATACGCGAAAATAATTACGTGACTTCGCGTGCGCATCAATTGAAATGTACTTTCGTAAACTTTTACCATGCTCGTGCAGTCACTGAACCGGAGACAAGTTCGAGCATTTTCCATCGTGTTCTACTTATAATACAACTTATTCTTGAATATATATATATTCTTTAATAGTATGATATCGGAATTTAACAAACGCGAGCAGTGTATGTACACACAAATATATATAAACAAGCATGGCCAAACTGAAGCGCCACCACGACAACAGTTTTTTTTAATTAAAAACTTGGCTCCTCTAATTGCAAACAGTATATATACATATTTTCGATGCATGTGTTTTGCAATTTAAAGTTTCTCCAATTAAACAATTTTAATTAATATATGTGATCAGTCATCTGATCAAGCCCAAGAACAAATACAATATACCTAGAACACATTTCACCGAATATCTAATCAGTATATATTCTGAAACATGTTTATGTCTATTCAATAAGATATTCAGATAACAATCAATAAGATACATATATTCAAATCAAATCAATCTACATAACATATATTGCATGTATTATGTATCTGCATTTTGGATACACATACAACAAAGAGCTTATTTAAACAAGTCGATATAGTTTCCCCCTTTCCTACCATGTACACAATATAATATTATGTTGATTGGATGCACTCAGTATACATGCTCTCGGGATTCATGGTATTTGTGCATTTCATAACTACAACTAGTGTACTAAATAAAATACGCATTCAATTATTTTTTCATATATTTATTATTTTAATGACCTGGCCCATGTACAATAATATCTTGGTGACGACTGTCAGTTTCAACTAAATTTTCCTCATTGTGCGATGTCCATTTCATCTGAAAAACCTGCTCAAAAATCTGTCGGTTTAATGCGTTTTTGGCCATTTCACTAATTAACTTGGTGCATGTTTTCAGGATACCTTCGAATGAGTCAGTGATAAGCTCGCTATAGTCCACTTTATCAAGGATTGGTTCATATTTGGGACTACCTATCATCATCTCAGTGCCAAAGTGCTCACTGGTGCTTCCGTATGTGCCTACACCGAAATGTAGACTGGTTATCAATAGAATGCACATGGACAGCTGTTTCTGAAGCTCACGATAGTGATAGCCGAACTTGCCAGACGTCTCGTAGACAAAACTATCATTAGCAGGAAAACGAATACTCTCTGAAAATGGAGGACCGGTCGGCTGAGCAAATCCGGTTAAAGCTTCTTCCAGAATGCTGCGGTTGTTAAGCTGCAGTGGAAAATCACGTCTAAATAGACGCACCTGTTTGATCATGGCGACGGTGGTGTTTACACTATACCAATTTCGTGGACGCTGAATGTAGCGAGAACGGACACTTTCGTATTTATAAGGCATCTTTTGGTGAGTTTGTCTATTATATTATTATATACTAATAATTGTTTTTAATTTGATGGTTTCTTGAACACTGATGAGGAGCATATGTTTTTTAGTCCTTTTATCCAAAAAGAAATGTCGACCGAAAATACAGTTGTAATTACTAATCATCAATTTTTCAAGAATAGTTTTATTACAGCTTGGTTCCAAATTTATTTTATTTACCAGTTATTTACCTACTTAATAAAATTGATTATTTAAGAACAGTTAACGTTGATTATTTGTAATAAAATATGATTTATTGATTTTAGATATCGAATTTGACTCGTTTTTCTTGTATTTTTATAAGTTTGGCGATATACTAGAAAATGATAGTTGTGTAATTGGTTTTGTAATCAATCATGACAAATAAGTATTTTTAAGCAAAAAACCCTCTATATTGCTTCATGCAGATGCTCCTAAACGAGGTTAAAAAAATACTTAAAAAAGGTGATGCAAGTTGGAAAAGATTGTAAATATTTTGTCGTTTATTATGTCTGTATTTTTGTTATATAAATATTACATTTATCAGATCTGAACCCGTATCCCGTCACACGCTTATTTTCCATTTATAAGTGCTTTCGAATAATCATGTTTCCTAAAAAGCAATATAATTGTAATTGTGTAAGAATATAGAAAATTTAAACTTACAATTGTTAGTTAAGTAATCGTGATTATTACGTTATTCAAAAAAGCTTTAAGAGCTTATAGGGGTCTTTTGAATGATTTTTTTTGGGCGCTGCCGCAGCGTCGTCTTCCGTATACCTGCGAGTCCGCATTTCAAGATCTCCGCCAATTCTTCGCCAATTGATCATTTTTGACCCATTTTGTCTCTTAAGCGACTATGTGAAAATGTTTGTTGTAATTGTTGATGTTACTTCCTAATTAATTACCTGATTCATAGATTTTCTTTTGAAATTTGATCATAAACATAGACTACATTATTTTTTTTACCAATAAAACATCTCAAGAAAACTCTTTCTTTATGTGTACCTATCTCCGATATATGAATTATTATATTCGTATACAGTTTTTAATTAATTTTATTTATGTGGATTATATTTTATACCCAAGCATTTGATAATAACAATTTTCACGATTTCAGTCTATAAAGCTATTTTACCTTTTTCGAACTTGGTGTAGCATAGAAATTCACACACACTACTACACAAGAATTTGTCAGTTCAACAACTAAATTATATATGGATTATTAGATTATGATTATGAAGAGTTTGGATGAGGAAGAAGACTCGCATGAGTAAAATTCAACACATATATATGGAAAAGAGTCACACTCTATATTACGATCCAATATGTTGCCTCTACAAATTTTGTTCTCAGAGCAACCCTTAGTTTTAAGCTCGATACGCTATCTTATAAGCTCGATACGATATTGTAGAAATATGTTGACTGGGAAACATGAGTTGAAATCATAATAATAACACCGCTAGATACAACGTTAGTGAACATTTAAATATACACTTTTAAAATTACTTAAAAACCTAATTAATTGTATTAAGTAATTAATGTAAAAGTCCTCATATAAGAGAATATGCTTTATATTGTTATTGTAATTTAAAACCCCGTACAGGGAAGTTACAACGTACAAGCACACATACACAAAGAGAACTATTCATAGAAGCTACAGTTTTTATAATTAGAATTTAAAAAATTGGCTACAGTTCTACAAACGAAAAACACTTCGGCTTCCGAGATCGAACCGGCAGTGGTTGATAAAACTATCTACAATAGCATACTTTATATGTAATCTAGTTTGTTGCGACTAGTAGCCCTAGTCAATTACGGTGAGTAATATAGACTTCCAATGCACACAACATCTGCTGAGGAAGCAGCGACACGAACTTCAGGGGTGAGGAATTTAATGAATATTTATCAAGAATCAACCTATAACCAGGTTAAATAATGAACCTACTTTTATAACAAGTTTATATGGAATGAGGTAATTGACCTTCTACTAGTCGATTAGCCAATTCCATTACGTATTGGCACGTGTCCAATCTCGATGTCTGAACATCATCTGACTCATTGAATTCAAATTAAATTCATAAATAATTACTGACATACCTGATAATAGATAGGAAAACTGACTGGGGATAATAATAATATTCCTTTAATCATGCAACTCACGGTATGTGATCTGAAAAGATCAGCTAGTCAGTTTTCATTCGCTCTTACATAATTGTCCTATTAAAGCAACTCGCTCTGTTAGATAAGCTAAGTTACGCCCTGAGCGCTTTTTTTGAGGAACTGATTTGTAAACTTTATAAAATGAGCAAAGGACTGCTCAAAGAAAGTCTTGGATACATACAGGCGCTACCAGTAACGTCTAGGATCATTAAGGCATTTTTATTAGACAAAGATGCTCAACTGGGTACAAAACTACTCGAGAATGGTTCAAGAACGGATAATCGAAACCTTGAGACATAAGGATGAATAATAATATCCCAACTTGCATTTTTAACAACATTAACCAACCCTAGTCCATGTAATGTAATTAATTAGTCTCCCCCAATTGATAAATATCCTCTTTAAAACCATACAAGAGGCCAGAGTCGGATGATATCTATCAAATATGCTTCTAAAACACTGCTGGAGATAAAATCCAAGATTTCAGATCTGCTCTGGCACTGGGATATATTGGACAATACTCGCGGTAAAATCGTCCTTTTTTCTGCCAACGTTAGTAGATAAAAACTGTCAGCTCATTCGATTGGAATGAATCGTGTCTAACTTTAAAATCTATTATACATTAAAAGTGTTTGCAAACTTTTTCCCAATTGGTTTTAATTAAAAAAACCTACATATTTAATTAAATGTCACCGCTATAAAACCACCAAATTACCACTTTGCCAAAAAATTAAACGAGTACATGCAGTTATAAAACTCGTTTTAACCGCAATAAATTAAAAAAAAAACTCATAGCACCCACACCGATGAAAGTAGTAACCAAACTCTGTGAGGTGTTCTGTAGAGTAACCCAATGCTATATGGTCTGGACAGACATACTTTCCGGATTATATTATGCATTACACACCCGGAAAAATTAACCGCGTGTGCGCTGGCGCGTTTGTCTAGAAGATGTAGCTTTTGAATTTATTATGCTTTCGCGCCCCCTTACATAAACTTGAGCTTAAATTAGAGATGTTAAGCAAATTAATTCCGTTACTTTAGCACTTACGCAGACCGAAGCGCAAAAAATAACCGGCAAGGCGATTTTATCAGTTATGCATGCATAAATTCAAATGCGAGCTAGCGATTTTAATGAAGCTCGGTGTGACATTCGATATTAAAAACACGCGTTCCACGCGGAAATACAAGGCCTTTTTAAATGGAGCATGGCCAAGGGGTTGTTTTATATATGTATATACATATATTACAGAATTATAAGCAGACTGGCCATTTAGGTATGCGTGTTACTATTAATATATTCTATTAAACAATTGCTTGTTGCCTATATTATAATGCAAAAACATCGTAAAGTGTAACGAAAACCGTGTTAGATGTACGAGCTGCGTCTTTCATATGCAAATGATTCGACAAGATTCAATAAAACCTTTATTAGCTTCTCCGTTTAAGTGCAAGGAGAATTAATTACAGAAAACCATTTTCATCACTGGCGTACACAAGAACACTGTACTAACAACAAAACACTATAATATATATAGTAACTAGTTTTCTAGTATATATATACTATAAAACAGGGTCATTTGCATGACCAGATTAGATGGGTAATATGCAAGTGTGTGCGAGCAAGGATGCTTTACATATACACGCAGACGAGTATAAATCCTCAAACTCCTCAGAAGAATCCAATTGCTTTGAGTTTCCGTATTTTGCATGTTGGAATAGCTTAGTATACCATATGTAATTTGATCTAATGAAACGCTCAGGTAATTTGCACAAAGTTTGATGTTGAGTGGATTTCTCAGAATGGGAGAGACTAATCTGGGAAAAGGTCAAATCTAAATGAATATGGCTAATTATTATTCGAGTAATAGAGTGGTTTAAGTTGAAAATGAGATAATTAGAGGGCGAATACCGAATATTTTTAGACTAATTTGTTATTTGCAAATGTTCAGTCTTTCACCTATACTATATTGAATTTATTTTGATAGCAAAAGTCGCATAAATGCGCTAAATAGATTGAAAGCACAGTCAAATTCAATATACACAGTAGCGATCAAACACACCGTTTTTCAATTTTTCCAATTTTACATCCATGTGACATTACACACCCTACATTTATAATATAAATAATAAATGATGAATACAAAATAAAAAAAGATATACAATATTTTTTGATATACATACAACATGATATTTAGTTTATTAATTACTTAAAATCCCATATTAATTGAAGGAGTTATTGAATTTCACGCGCTAATTGATATACAAATGATATATGCTAAATTAAAATTATTAAAATCTATATTTACGTATACTCGCTTACTCGCGCTATTACACGTGTTCATTTCCACCCGATTATACTCTGCGAAATAATAATTAAAATTCACATTCCCCACGGATTAATTCCCCTTGAGCTCAAATTATTTCCGTAAGAAAGCACACTGTAAAAAATAATAAATACTAGTACTATATTTTAATTAAAATGTTCTTTTAAAAATATTGTTTGATGGCTTATCATAAAGTATGTGTATTTTTTGTTTCATAAAACAAACAGAAAATATGTGATGGGGTATAATACTATTTTTTTAAAAACATATACATAAGAATTGATATAAAAAATTAAAGCACCTCAAAAAACATTTGAAGGAGCAACTTAGATTACTGGATATCGATAGAAAACTAGTTCTATCTCTTTTTGCCCTATTGTTTTTAATATTAAAACGGCCATAGGGCCGCTCTTCGGCTCTTTGTTGTTGAATTTCATTTGACTGCAATATGTCGACAAAACGTACACCACCACCAATAAATATTGTAACAATATCAAGAACGAACTCCACCGCACTATCACCTAGCATCGATAATGGGGTCAACCACAAAAAAAAATACACGAATCATAGCAGTTCTTACGAAAGAGAAACTCTTACGCAGTTTGACGTTTGTTGTGGTTGACCCAATGCAAAGCGTTAACTATCAAAGCACGAATTTAAAAAATGGTTTAAATTTAAATTTAAATCCTGAAAATAAATTTTAAATCGGCTGATCTCTTTTATTAGTTCAGCATTATATTCCGACAACGATACATAATGCTGAACTAATAAAAGAGATCAGCCGATTTAAAATTTATTTTCAGGATTTAAAGAATCAAAATTCAAATTTATTGTCCGTATTGAATATGGCTGAGCTTCTATTGAACATATTTATTTTCGGGATGAAACAAATAGGACGTCTGCATGGGGCTATATGCGACAGTCCAGAATGTTCCCCGTCTCCGTTTAGTCGCTAATTAATTCTACCACACGATACCTGGCGTGCTTGATGATGTGTTGACAGCGTTTCCTTCACTTCACAGGGATGACGCTTTCTTGGGCGTTGTTGGGCAGCGAAGTCCAAAAAGGTGAACACCACAGTTCACAGATCACCGTGTGACGAACCTGGCGAGGAATGGTATCGGTGGTGGTATTTCAAAAGCTCTGGGTTCGACGGCAAATAGAGTGCGGTTGGGCGAAGCTTCTGGACAAGGTCACACGCATATCCAATACGTCGCCCGACCAATCTCTAACACTTAAAACTGAAAATAACCCATTTAAATGTTTCGCAAAGACACCCTGTGAAGAACCAAGCTTACTATTTCAAAATATGAAACTGACAGTTACAATATATTTCGATTCTAAAGTTCCTTAGTTTGCCGAAAATTTAAACTTCTATAAGGTTATTATTCTATAAAACCTGTAATATATAAAAACGACATTTATGTCGACACCTGATACAATTCTGGTTGACGGGTCGACACGATTACTATTTTTTTATTTCGTGTTTTATCTTGTTTCGAGAATGCCAAGGATCCTGTGGTGTTCTGTATACACAATACATACAACAAATACACTTTGTTTTATATTATAAAAACACTCAGTATAATGTGTCGATTATTTTGATCAACCTACTGTTGACTGGGTATAAATAATCGACACACATGCG
>JANSTU010052206.1:0-20438 GCA_027564075.1 Bolitophila hybrida
GTGGTGTAAAGTTGGCCTCAAAAGAGGCTTGTGAAAAGTGGCTGTCCGAGTTCTTCGCAAATAAGGAGGGGGGTTCTTCAAGGGGGTATTATGAAGTTGCCGTCTAGATGGATACAGATTATCGAAAAAAAACGGCGCATATTTGAACAAAATCCGATCACTGTAACTCTTTTTATAAAGCATTGAATAACTCGATACCGTATCTGCTGAAACAATAAAATCAAAGAGTGTTTATAAGGTTCTTCGATTTTTTTAGTTTTGGCAGCATTTAAAAGCCAGAAATGCAATTTTCGCTATAAAAAAATTGAAATTGTTATTAAAAAAAATGGGAAATAATGGTAAAAACTTTCTCTGATTACCTGTTGATTTATGTGTAGAAAGAGTGTTAAAATTTCAAAAGAATCGGTCATGTAGATTTTGAGTTACAATATTCACTAATTTCATAAATGAAGTTTTCGAGCAAATCGATTTAAATTTTTTATACTCCAACATCCAAATTTAAGCATCAATAAAATGGTATAATTTTGTATACTTACGCAGAATCATTAATGCCAGCTCTGTACTTGAGTTAGTTAATACTATCAACATGTTGTACATTTATACATTTTCTTTTAAGAAAAATTAAAAAAAAATCTCTCTCCTTAAATTAACTTTAATTTACGTCTTTGGGAACGACGTGCACACACGATAGCAGAACTATGATTCTCTGTTCTGTCACTTCAAACATGTCCAATTAATTTAATTTCAAAGTTGTCGTTTGACATTTAAATACCTAAACTCAGAATTATCGGTTTTTAAAAATTAAAACTGTTCTTGTCGCTTATTATAATTTTCTTTCATTTGTTTGCAATTTTCCTTGTGAATTTCAATTAAACTCCTAAACTATTTGCATCATACAAAATATAAATATAATATATACATAATACATAAAATAGAAAAAAATTATTTATAATTTAAAAACCATAAATTAAGTGTAGTAATAATAATTGTGACTCATTAAATGAATAATTCTCTGCAAAAGCTTCAACTAAAAACTTATTATATACCATATAAACCTATTCCGTTCGTGTATATATGCAATGCTTAAATACACATAGGCACACACAAATTACCCTATTATTTATTGGCCATGCTCGATCGTTAGTCACAGCACCTTGTGTATAAACCAATATAATAAGTGTTTCCACGATAAAACGTCTATAAAGTATATGAAAGTTCAATTAGCCATTCGACTCAAAATCAATGTGCGTGTGCGCCTCGTGTTTTTCTGTACATATAAACGTGTGCGGGTTCTCTTTAGTCTTTAGTCTATACAAATAGTAAATCTTGCATAATATCAATTTCTTGCTGTTCAGTTTGGGTTACTGTAAATATTCAATTATAATATACTTTCCAATAGGATAATATATGTGTGTTTGTGCTAGTATTTATATTCATGATGATATGTGATACTTTAAGCGTGACAGCGAGCAGAGCAGAGGCAAGATCATGCGCGCGGTCACTTTCATATCTATCAAATTCACATTTTTTTGTTACGCAGACACGTTGATTGGTCATTATTAATTGTGTGTGTACGTATAAGAGGCTTTATTATTAATTATATAGAATGAAACTATAAATTTATGCGTTTTATATAAAATACATAATTTGTAGTATGAAGAGGTATACATTTCATGCAAACCGCTAATATATTTTTATTAAAAATTATGTATTATTTATTTAGTTTTGATAGTTAAAAACCATTTCTCCCAATTACAGATTTAATATTTGTCAAGCACACCAAATAAAAAATACTGTAGCCAATTATATAAACACACATACACATTAAAAAAAACGAGCACACATATCAATATTTAATTTATATCTATGTTTTCTATATAGTCTTACACACGACTCACGTACCTGCCAATTATTTTATAAGATGTCAAAAATGTATAGCGCAGATAAATTAAATGGCGAAAGTTTAATTGTCACTTGCGAAAAATTAAATGCATTTGTATTGTATAAAGCAATAATATAGATTTATATAGATACATGTATAGATATTAACTCAATAAAATACAAGTATAGACTTAAATCGCGTGTACATGTATATTTTGTATGATATATATATAAATCTTAGTTATGCGAAGTGATTTTACTGTGTGAATATTATTGGTATTTTGTGCATTTCCAGATATCAGAAAATGCACTTAAAATTGAATTATTATTGAGCGACTTAAGTATTTAGTTTCACATATATTAAATTGTTTCGTTAAAGGTTTTTATTATTGGTTAGAGGTGCTTAATTTTGAAACGGAATGGTAAAATATGTGAAATATTTTTTTCTTCTATTATTTTATTTTTATTTTCACTAATTGTGATGTGATCGGAATTAAATTAGTTGTTAAAAAAATATATATAAAATAATTGTGTTTGTCTGTTGGATAATACTATTTAAGTCTATTCAGGATCGCCGTAGTTCGAATAAGAAAAATCAAATTACCCGAATAAATAAATAATAACATTCTACATCGTAGTCGGGCTTAGACAAAGGGAAACATAGGTAATTTCTCTTGACTACATAACGCCTTTTAGCTATAGGCAAAGCTTTACATTAATAATATTTTAATGATTTCCAGAACATAAAGCACAATACGGATTGTTCATCACATTTGAAGCGTTTCTCTCTGCGCATGCAATCGATTTTATTAGTTTAGAAACAGAAAAATTTGGAGTTGGTTTGGGTTTTGTACACAAAACATTTTCTAAATTCTGGAATCTGGTCTGTAGAAATGCCAAGAATGGCAATTCTTTCGGTTTCGTATAAGAAAGCTTCCACATCTTATATGTTTTGTGATCAAGTTGTTGAAACAATAAGTATATATATACTCTGAAATGAAAGCAGCCACTCCTTCGTCGTGTCATGCAGTTTTAATTGACTCAGAATCAGATGACGTGGACGGTTGAGAAACGACTCGTTTGATTTGTGTGAATACCAATACACGAAGATTCTCATATTTATCTTGAAGAATCTCCCAAGCCAAGCCTTGATAAATCTTCCAAGTAGCACATGTCCCAGTAAACGTTGGAATATTACTGTTTGCTAGTTTTACGTCGGCATTTGCGGATGAATTTCCTGAATTTTGTGCATTAGGAAACAGGGGCACTGGATTAACTTCGGATAATTTGGTCAAAACCTAGTTTTTCTATTCAAATCAAATATTTGAAACTTTAAAGTAAGTAATGTTTAATAGTTTTGCGATGTCAGAAATAAAGTCGTCATGTTGATTGAATTTATCCTATAATTTCTAGATCAATTCAAGTTTAAGATAAATAGCTGTTTTCCGAGAATCCCCATCTATTCCGTAGTTTGTGTTCAAAGCAGTAATGTTTGTTTTGTATTTTTAATAACCAGAGTTATGACAACAACAGTTTTTTTGTCTTTTTCTTAAATGAACTATTTTACCACGATTTTTCTCGTCAATCTCTCTGTCTCTCTGCTCAAAGATTGCTTCGGAGGACTGAGATCGAAAAAAATGTCTAACTTAACATTACCCTATCTTTGAAACCCCTTAACCAATTATAAAAATTCAAACAGTTTTTAAAAGAAAAATTAATTTCTGATTAAATAAGTGAATACAAATAATTTGATTATTTTTGTTTGTAAAAATCTGCCAGCTTCTCCGGTAACCCTGCCATTTGCACCTTTAGGGCTTCTGAGATCTTCTTTATTTCTAAAATCTTTCTCGACTTTGGCTTCCTTTTTTGTTTCCTTCAATTGGCCAGAGCCCAATATCTCTCAACAAGCCGGAAGGTCTAGACAATTTGGTGGGTTGCTTCCTTTGGCACTATTTCTATGTTATTATCTTTGCACCATTTAAGGGACACTTTGCTGTAGTGGCAAGATGCTAGATCAGGCTAAAATAAAGTAGAAATTTTGTGTTTTCTAATAAATGGCAGCAATATTTTCTGGAGGCACCAATAATAATGCCAGTTGCTACGTAACTCTTACCTCTTATCCCACAAGTGCAAATCGCTTTGATTTTGCGAACTATCGATTCAACAGCCTTGGATTCTTCTCTATCAAAGCAACGATTTTCTTCGACTTCTGTGGCAATAGGAACATTTTTTCTTTCAGAACCGGTTATCCTTTATTTTTTTCTCTTTAGAATTTTTAATACCGTTTTTTGTGAAACTTTTGCCTTGTTGGCAATGGTTTTCGGACTCCATCGAAACCGAACAATTAATTCGCGACTTTTCACTTCCGATGTCATAACTCAAACTAAAATAGCGGTAAAAACTAACAGCAATTTATCATAAATACTTTAACGCAAAGCCTACTGAATGAATTTTGTTAAATTTTTGTTTATCTGTTTGGGAATTTTGTGTTAATAACATTTCAAAGTTAGACATTTTTTTCGATCTCAGTCCATATATGTTACTGAATATAATGCACTTTACTCGTGGTCGTGTGTTATTGCTAGATTTAAATTATTAAGATTATTTCAAACAAAAACTACTAAAAAAATAAGTTACACTTCTTGCCACCGTTCGATGTCTGGGATCAGAATACAATTTGTCCGTCCAAATGGCAAGATGAACTTATTTCTACCGTACAAACCGAAGAAACATTCGGCTTTTGAAATTTGGCATAATTTAGTTAGGCTTCCAGTTAGCCAATAAGCTTTATTTCGGTAATAATTATAGCAAATTAGTAATAAGCTTTAATTCGGTTTTAATTCAACTACTTTAAAGCTTTTTTGTTATTAAATGATTTTTTTTAAAGCGATTTGGATTTTTTTAATGTTTGTGATTTTTGGCTAGCTATTATTTAAATAATAAAAAAACGGCTTTGGTAACACAAACCACATGTTTACTGAAGTGTTTAAAGTATAAAAGATTTAGAGCTTCTGCGAGCTGTCGAGATTTTTTAATAATTGAAGATTATGAATACATTTTATTTATTAAGGAGCTCATATTTTAATTGATGCGCAATTATTAATTATATTAGGACACAAGTTTAGAGCACACATTACAATTTTTCGAAGAAGTAAAAAATAAGAAGTGTTTTATATGCGAGGTTAATTTCTAAGAGCAAAAATATGACAACACTTTTTAGACTGGAATTAAATTGTTCTCACAATTGCAACAGTATGAATAGACAATTATTTGAGGACAATTCGATAAGTCTATAAAATAGATACTCTGTGAAATTTATAAGTTATTTACTTAAAATTATAATTGAACAATTATTTCCATATTTCGTGTGGAAAAACAAGTATGTAAATGTGTCTCTTATAATTGTATACCTAAATACAGCATAATAACATGATAAAAGAGCTTTCTAATTAATAATACCTAAACATTGAAACTAAATAAACTAATCACAAGCATTTAGTCACCCGACCGAATCTATGCTTGCGCAGATTATAATTATGTACCACCATTACTCACACAACATATCACACATGCATACATATAAAATAATATATATATATATGTATACTATTTATAAACGGTGCGTTTAATGTTAAACCAACTATGCATTTAGTGCAAATGCACACACATATAATAAAAACAAAAAAGAAGTGAATGGCTCATGTGTGTGTGTGTGTATTTGTGACCTGCAACACGCGCTCTTATGCGCACTGCACTTAATTTATTGTATGCAGTGTTGATTAATGTGCCATTTAAAATATTACTAACTTATTTCGATGTTTCGTTTTGATATCTGATTTTAATGTAATGTTGCGGTGTAGTGTTTTTCCGCTGGTGTGTGTGTATATGCACATGTATATAATATTTAGTAGATATGCATTTGTGCGCAGTGCACATTGCACAATAAATGTATGCGTATATTCACAGAGATTCCGCGTGTGCATATATCTTAAAGAGTCTATATATGTGTGTGTGTGTGTGTTTGTGCATATTTATGCGCGCATTCGATCGGTCGATCCGTAAAGTATGCGCACACATTTGTATATATACAATTATGCATATATACATATATACTTATTATTTTGTGCGCGGACAGATATTCTCGTTGTCGTAAAATTAAAAGCGCACAGTGCGCATATATGCAAAACTACTTTCCCTTTTCCGTGCGGACGTACAGTCGCCGCTGCACTAAAAGGAACTATATGTAATTTACAAATGCATATATAAATACATATAAATATATGCTGGTACATTGAAATTTATAAATCGCTTATCTGGATGTTTTCTTATATACATTTTATTAATTCATATTATATGTTATTTCCACTCGAATAAATCTCAATGTGTCGATTTATTTGTTGTGATGTTCGATCAAATATATATATACACAATATAGACGTAATATATATTTATGGGAATGAAATATATACATGTCTTTTTATCTTCATTTACGGCCTGGGACATATAATTTTAATCCGTCTGGTTGCACGCGTATATGTCGGCCATGCTTTGTGTAACTCCAACCACCACTCGTCCTTGTGGTCATCTATTGTCCTGACCTCTGAATATTCGCTGCAGTGCTGCTCTGAATTTCTATGCCTCGGTGAACATAAATCTTTGTATGTATATACATGCGCGCTAGAAGAAAATCGCGCATGCTGTTCAATTTGATATATGGCCTAGGAAAAGAAATGCACTTGCAAAATATACAAACATTATGTTTTTGCACATACTATCTTCATCTCTCTTCCGTGTTTCTGACCATAGCCGCGGCGGTGTGGCCACCATATAAACGCGACGCGTAAAGAAACATGCGCGAGCGTGTGTCTTGGCGCACGCGCAATTTTGCTGCGGGTTCGCTATGTATTTGCCTAACACAAATATATAAACAGCGTGATAGCAAATAAATTTGTATTTTATGAAATCCATACAACTCATACATCTTCGAAAATTCCAAATACATTTATATATATAAATATGTATGTTTTATGTCCCGTTAAACTACAAGACACACGATCACGAGCTATAAAAGAAATACTAAAAAAACTGTCATATATCGTGTGGGCATTCGTTAATTTCTTTATTAGGCGAAGATATGCGAGAGCGCGAGCGCTGCGCGGTGTAGATTATGATTCGGCATAATTAACATGATATGTTGATCGAGCACAGATCGTATATTCAAGATTAAGCTGTTTGTCATTAGTGAACAACCCACATTTTAAACTATGTGAATTATTGCGTGAGGTGTTTTGTCTTTTAATATAAATTATATTTTTTTAAATGAAAAACTGCATTCGCATTCATTGAAAATACATAAATACGCTTATGGCGGATGCTCAATCCTCATCGTTGTGCCTGCATCAAGACCGCAGCGACCTTCTTCTCACATATTACACTTTAAACAGATCTGATTTTATTGCGTATTTATCGGTAAACACATTTTGCGCGCGCTGATTACGCAAGCTGTTATTATTTTCCGTGTGCGCTGTAAAGTATGGTAAATTTCATATAAATATGCCATAATTATTTGCACGATTTCTTGGGAGAACCTGAAAAAAGCGTATCGTTTTAACAAAAAAAAAAAAAACAGAAAAAATAAATGAAGTACACAGATTTCACGTGGGATAAACATTGACTTGGTGCCGTATTAAGGAATGTAGAGTCTTGGTAAACAATAAAAAACACGCATCCATTTAAGTACGCATATTGCAATTACCAATAGACATCATAACATCATTTCCAATGGTGTCCGGACAGGCAACATATCAAGGGGATGTAGATTTACATGCGTTTTTTGTTTCATGGATAATACCTTTAACAAGCTGGTCAATTATGGCTACTGACGTGATTATAAAATACCAGATTCAGGTTCGCAGAATAATAAGACTGGCAACAGCAACGAAATTGTCGAAAAAAACATACATAGCTATAATTATAATAATAATAAACAATTATTTTAAATTAAATTGCTTTCATAATTTATATAACTAAAAATTACAAAATCATATGAATTTTATTAATTTCTATCGACATCGACAATTATTGCTACATTTATATATATATGAATGAATCAAATTTAATATCTATAAATAATCAATATTAAATCTAATAATTCGATTTATTGAAATGCACGCGTACAGCCCACAATACGTCCACATGTATATAAATATATAAATATGCAATTGCATTTAAACATTTATACGAGCGCAATGGCATAATGTAACCTGTTTTCGAGTGGCGCACAAGCTCTCACATGCACAGGTGGTTTGTAAAAGCTATATATTTATTAACTATATATAAATGCGTGTATGGGCTCCGATAACATATATATATAATTCGTCATTTTCAGTAATCCATAATTTGAAAATATTTTATAATAACACGAATGAAATGTGGCTATTTTTGCTGCAAATTAATCAGAATAAAATCGAGCTTTTCAAGAAAATTTGTAAGAATTAGGAAACTAAAAATGTCCATTTCCATATCTTTAATGTGACGTTTTACTACTTTCTATTACCAATCCGTTGTTATAATTCGATTTGTAAATATTTTATTTATTATAATTAGGCATAACTTTACTAAGTGAGCCATAGAGGTAGTTATAATTCAGCTATAATTTGGATATACAAGGCTATAATTCGGCTATTCACGTATTAAATATAAATAAAACTATACTAGGCTTTTATTGAGCTTTTACTTAGCTTTTATTCATTTGATACATGAAAACTACCAAAAATGTTTTTATATTCGTGCCAATTTCTTAGTTATAATTCGGATTTAATTCATCTATTATTTGGATAATAAAATTTTTTGGTCTCTGAGTTGAGAACTTAACTAACTTTTAAACTAGTGCACTTAGATTCCTCGCCTGTACAATTTGAGAGTTTCCAAAGGCTACTGAGAATTGAGATAGCTTGTATTTTCTTGTAAACACATAATACAATATTGTTCTCCAAAAATGTTGTGCTCCAAAATTTGTATTAGCCTTATTTTGTAAAATACTGGAAGCTTTATCGATACTTTATATTTCAATATTTTCATTTGAAAAATCATCTTCTCTTCTTCCATGCTTTCCACTCTCGTTTTTATAAATCTGCTAACGTCCTCACAACAGTTCAGGAATGTAGATTAATAATTCATTCTGGTCTGAGTTTATTAATAATATTTATTGAAAAGACTTAAAAATTAAAATTTGTCTGTGCAATCTGCATCAAAATTATATGCAATTTGTTCACACCGCACTGTGCACACGACCAAGACGCGGAACCGGGCTCATACTATCTCGCGAATAGGAGCATTTAAAACAATTACGCAAACATAACCATTACGCACATGGTTTGTTTTGTTAGTAATTGATTGACATTGACAGTTGACAATATTCAATTCAAGTGAAGTTGCAATGCAACGTCGTAGCGCTACACTTGATTAGTATTACCAGATACTGAAAAGTGGATATTTATATTTATGTTATTATTAGTAATGAATTATATGTAATAATTGTATGTATGTATTTAATTAATTTATCACAATTTAACACGAACTGTGGCCTTACCACTAAAATTTTACTCATCTTCCTAATTATATGGCTTATTGTTTTAATTTTTTGATTGGAGTAATGATTATAAGAATAATTTTTATATTTTTATATTTTTTATTTTTATTTTTTTTTTATTTTTCCTAAATATTGCTCTCAAAATAAAACCAAATACTTTTTATTAGTTTTATAAATATATTTATCTATAGAAAAAAATCATTTTCTACAATTACCGCTCTGTTATATATCTAGACCTACATAAATACAGATAAAAAAAATCAATTTCCAATTTCCCGCTCAAATGATAATTTCGCATGTGCTCCGCTGCCACCGCCTTTAAAACGACCATTATTCTGCACGCAAATTCATGTAATTAGAGGCGATCCAATGCTCGACGGCTGCCCGTGGCTGATGTGCATTAGTCGAGAGATTATGTAACAAAGCACCGACACAACGTAAATGTGTAATTTAGCAATCACACACACATACACTCAGACATAAAACGTTTATTTGCCTCTCCTTTTCGATTACCCTGCGTGCACCCAAATGAAAAATGAAAACTGAAAAACATTGTATTCACTGTGCTATATACCAAAGGCGCCCCAAGCCTTATTTAATTTTCCTAATTTAGGTGTATCTGCATTATTTAATAATCACCGCACATATTTCACTGTACGTGTGTGTGTGTGTGTGTGTGTAGTGTGTATGTATGCGGTGTGAGTTTAAATAGACAAAACGCCACACACTCGCTTAAATATTGTATAATACACACACATACGCATACACCGACATATACGCGCGATGTTTAATAGCTTTTAGTCGACAGTTTTCAAAATGAAATTAGTCTAATTTAATATGCAAATTCGTGCGCAATATTCTGGTTTCGCTACAGAAAATCGTGCTTCGGCGGCGTGTAATTGCACAACCACACACACACACACAAACACACATACACAGATAAAACGATACCATTTTTGTTTCGTTGTGTTTAATAGTGATTCTGAACTTTTTTCTCTCTATTAAGCGCATACCGCTGGATGCTATAAAAGCTGCGGCTGGCATTTATCGTTCATTATGCTCTGCAATATTTCTGCTTGTGTATGTGTGTGTGTGTTTTTGCATTGTTTCGATTGTATTTTGAACCTATACGTTACGTATAAGTTCATGATGATATGTGTCTGTATGTATATGTAAATCTTTGTGATGCAATCAATACCTTGAGTCTTGTGTCGCCGTATCGAGATACCTGCGCACTGGCACAAGAACAAGCTGATATTTTCTACTATATATATAAATAATAAAAAAAACTGCTGCATAGAAAGAAAGGCGCATACGGCCTGAACTTTGCCATATGCGAGCACTCTGGGTTCTATAAAAAAGGCCTTAATGATATAATGCAAAATTTAATGGTTGTTCCGAGACTTGTGTTATATAATTACGCGATATTGTCATTGCACTGCAATGATCGCATAATGCCATCATCATGTTCTTATAAATATAAATATTCTTGATGGGCATGTTTCTGCTATATATATTCGTACTATTTATATATATTCTTTACACATTGATCAACAACACCTATTACGAGCGCAAAATTTGCATTTGATTAAAGGCGAACAAGAGTACACATGCCTTAGATCGCGTAATAATAACTTGACGCAATTCTACTCTTGGAATAAAACGATTCATTTTAAAAATCAAGATTTTTAATAATGTAATCACTATGCGAATTTAATAGCTGATGGTGAGTTGAATGACTTTCGCTTAGTAAATAAATTAAAAAGTTTTTTTTAGAAACAAAAAAGATGAAGACGAGAAGAAGCGAACTAAATAATAGCATAAAAGGTTTGAGAACTGGTCATTATTCTTGGCTCAGTCAATGATCTGAGGTATAGCATTTCAATATAAACAGATTCAGCTTTCGTGCAAAATAATATTTCACTTGAAGACATATTTTAAACGTAATTTGCTGAATGTTTTCAAAATCCCATTATTATTAAAAAAATCTGCATAAATTGTTTTTAAAATATTCTTCCCTTTGGCATCGCCTGCTTGTAAAAAAAAAATATTTAGAAAGCTAAATTATTTATAAAATCTTCGTCATTCAATCTTCCTTGCAATTCATCCATATTTAAAAAATATTACATTTTCTTTACCAAGACTAAAAAACCTTGATAAACAATCTGGTGCCATTGCTCTTATCGGCTGTGTCGAGTGGATCGTTAGAGGTATATTGGACATCCAATTCAATTTGGTAGCGAAGCAGTACTTCGCAAAGGCAATCATTGGTCCCAATCATCAGTTGCGAGAAAGCATCAGAGAGCTGAATCAAATCAAGCTCAACGGTCCATTGGCAGCAATCACACTCTCAATTTAGGAAAGGTCCAATATCGAAGGAAACAGAATAATCCTCTACACCGATGGCTCCAAACTAGAGGACCATACGGGCGGATCAGTGTTAGCCGATCAAGCACACGATTAAATTCAACGTCAGTTTTCGTCGTTGAGTTTACCGCAATTCTTCATGACTGTAGATTTATAGAGTCCAATCAATCAGCCGAGATCACTTTGTGATAGCATCGGACATCATGTCAGCAATTAAAGCACTCGAAACACCAAAAACTACAAACATCTAAACTACTCATCGATTGCAGCGAGCTAAACTTAAATCAATACAACCATAAAGTATCACTGCTATGGATTCTTGCGGACTGTTCTAACTTATAATCAACTTGATACAAGTCTTTCTTGACACGATATTCTTGTTAGTCGCTATTTGTGTGCATCATCAATTGCTGCTAAAGCAACCACTCAGAATACATCATCAAATAGATTTTCTTTCCGTAATATTTCTCTATCTGAACTTAATCAAGCATTTTCCTCCATTAAATCAAACTCTGTTGGCCTCGACTTGTGGCCTGTTCCAGTACATTTAAATGATTTTTCCTGTTATTGCACCTTTTCTTTTTATATATTAAATTTCAATATTTCATCATCCACTTTCCCCAAATCTTAAAAATACTACTTTCGGCCTAGAACATCAAAAGTCATGGAAATAGTAATGAAACATCAAATCTGCTCTCACCTAGACACTAACCGTTTCTTAAATAAGTTTCAATCAGGCTTTAGACAATCATATAGCACTATACATCCGCACTTCTGAAAGTTACTCATGATCTTTACAGAAAACATAGATAAACAAACTGGTATCCTTCTTGATCTTATTAGATTTTTCTAAAGCGTTTGAAACAGTTTCCCACCCAGTTTTGTGTGATAAACTGTCTTCTCTCTTTTCTTTTGTTAAATTTATTCGTAACTATCATTGTCTTCGAAGGAAATGCGTTGATATCTGTGGTACCAAATTTTCAAGGGTACATTCATCCCTTTGCCTACCAAACCACCCCAAAGTAAAAAAAAATCCTTACTTTTTCTCACACTTTTTCTTGCTGCGATACATTGGTGGTAGGTGGAGAAATAGGTCCAATTTTTTTGGAGAAGTTGCGGGCAGCCTTGCTCTTTCTAACCAAAAAATAAAATATAGTTCACTTCAACCACCGCACCCCTTAATCGGATCGGACCTATATGTCCCAACGGTCGTCTACTGTAAAAATCAATGAATATATTAATTTCTAATTCTAAGCTGATTTACAAAAATAAATTGGTTTACATTTTTGATGGCTACATTAACATTTTATTTTGTGTGATAAAAAGTAAAGTAAAGAAAGTAAAGCAAAATGGTTTTTTGCAAAGGGAACAAAAAGAATGTGTCTTGCTCTTACGTCCCGTTTCGCTTTTGCAGAGATAATGATCGGACAGAGTTGCGACTTCCGCAAGTTTCACTGATCCCGATTGTGTTCTCTTACGGCTGGTGAACTAATCCATCAATTGAGTAGCCAGCTGCGCGCGAAATTCCAATGCAGATATTAAAAATGGATCATTATTTGATGTTGAGATTTTGTTGTAAAAAATGCGTACATTGTTGATCAAATAAATCGGCGCAGGCGCAGGTACAATTTAGTCTTTGTTTTGCGATCGTGTTCGTAGTAAGATTGAAATAATTTAACGAAATCAGAAATAAAGTTTAATTTTCGGGTAAGTATGAATAATGAACAACCTTTTTCTGATCCATAAGATCCACGCCGCCCATTCCTTTGTTGTATTGTTTGATCGCACCTGGACATTTTACATCGATTTTGGAGAGGAGCCAGCTTGGCTTTACGATGAGTGATTCAAGTGTAGGTAGAAAATTAGACCCCAAAAATACCGCACGGTTATCCATCCAATTCATCACAGCCACAATGTTAGAAACCACGCAATTTAAGAAATTTATTTTTTTTCTTTTAGCTTGTACAATAATGTCGGATTATTGATTATTAATAATAATTTAAATACAATTCGATACCCATACCATCGAGACCTTTAGCCATATCCAGAACAATCGATTCGACAATGCCGATTTCTTATTGAGCTTTCTTACCTGGATAAATGTCAAATTTGTGGAGGTAACCAATATGAGAATCGCATCGAAACTACAATTTGAATCCCCATGAAATCGGTTTATCCGTCATCTACTGCTTCATGATGTTATGTCCTTTGAATTAGACCTGGCACTTGGTTTCGCTCATCGCATCCGCGAATGCCTTGTTCATATGACGTTGTTCATATGTTCGATCGTACGATGGATCATTTCGGGATTCCTGGAAGAGCGTATTCCTTCGAATCTTTTTCGGCTCATTACTTTCGAAACGAGTGGCACTGAGTAAATCGGCAATGTGGACCAGTAAAGTCTTGTTTCTAATAGAATTGTCATGCACAAAATTATAATGAAATAGTTGAAATTGAACTAAAAAATACAAATTTAAAAAAAAATTAATCTTTTAGGCCTTACACATATTGATATATATATTCCATAGAGACAAATAAACAATATTGCATTTATTCTAATAAAACAACAGACAAATGTATCAATGCTATATTAATTCAGTATAAAAATCTATACAAAAATAAATCATGTGAAGTGATAGATTTTCGGAAAAATGTTCGACGTGACATTGAGTGAACGACCAGTAATTTTCCTGGTTCAATTGAAATGGGATTTTTCGACGGTAAAACGTGACGACAGGAGCTAATATTCATCCGCTTTGGAAAACACAAATAAATGTCAGCCCAGAATAACCCCACACGCTATACAATTTCCAAACTGCACACACACATACACACACTAGACTTCATTGCACCCATACATATTGAATGCGTTTAATCAAACATGCCAAACAATGTCTGAGCATATGTGTGTGTGTGTGTGTATATTTGTGTTTATGTGCATTTGTGCTCTGGACCGGCATGGAAGTCTTGCGCACAGGCATTTATGCATTTATGTATGCGTTACGTTACGTCAGACTGCGCATAAGATAAATTATTATATGCTGCAAGCCAGTATATATGTGTGTGTGTTTGTTTAATGTGAATTGCTAGCGTACTCTGCGTACTATTGTTCTTTGAGAATGAATAAATAAAATAAAATAAACGATGTAGGTAAAAGAGTCTAGGAATTTGTGTACTTTCGAAACAGTGCAGCGGCATACTCAACTCAAGCAATTTTTTTTTTGTATTTAGTTCGATACGAATGTTTTTTTTTCTATGTATGACTTTATGTGTGCCCTATAATTCACCTGATGTTGTATTTTTTTTTTATTATTCTAAAATTCACAATGAATATTTATAATTTATTAAAATTCGTATATTTATTTCAAACACTTTTTTTATTGCAGACAACGAACTACCCGCTGTTCGAGCTAAGGTTCACCTACGTCGAACATATAGCGAACGACGTTCTTCCGATCCCAGCACCGCCAAAACCAAGCACATTAACTTTAATGATACAACTGCATTGCGAGCAAAACCCATGCGTCAGGATGCGCGTGACCTTTTCACTGACTTGCCATCGCGTCCACGACCAAAGGATCCACCACCACCGCCACCAGCAGCACCAACAGCAATAATTGCCAAACAAACAACAACGAAACAACGAAGAGCACCAGCCAGACCACCAAGACAGTCAGCTCGTCGTGTACCCAGCTCAGAACTGCAACGTCAGACCAGTGTAAACTCCTCACAGAGCTCAGACAACGACTATGAGGACTATTGCTTCCGCAAAGCACCCACCAGCAATACAAACAATATTGTAATCGTAAATCACACCGATTCAGCGGGTACAGACGATGACAATAATGTACAACGGAAACGGATTCAGGCCAACATCGAAGCCTTTCAGGGTTCCAGAATCTTTGGTCAGCCGTCCTCATCGTCGGTCAGCCAAAAAACTGTTGTCAAAGTAGCTCCTTTCATTAATCGCGAATCATCGGCAATTCATCGTCTCGAGATTCGTAACGAAGAGGACTACTATTCCAGCAATGACAGTACGAAAAAGACATCGATAATGATCAGTGGTGATGACTGTTACTCGACTATTAACGTCAACGACAGCACTCCTATCTATCAGTCATCGGTTGTGGTCAATGGAGTTACTCCGACATCATTTTCACCTCAGTCGCCATCGTCAATAATGAAGAATAACTCAAATACTGTATCGATTAGTGTAACATCACCAACGCAGTCTCTTGATGAACGCCACATCTTCCAAACCAACCGAATCAATACCCAGTTGAGTGCAAATCGAGCCACCTCCATTATACCGATTGAGGATTGCTCGGCAAATGCTCGGTTATTGTTAGACTCATCAGCACAAAATGTGTCATCAAGTCCGACAACAACGTTAATCACCCTGGACTATGGTGGTCGCGGAAACAACAGTCTAGAATCACCAGTCTTGCCCACAGTTATATCCACCGATGAGGAAATCGTTTTGTTACTTCGAAATCCTGTTGAGGCGGTTAAACGTAATCTAGTACCGCACGTGTGTGGCAAAGAACTGTCCAGTCGTCCGATTTCAATGCTTGCCTCAATACCTGAAAAACCAGTTGAAAGTCACACTAGTCTTGCCGAGAAACTACTGCAATCCGATAATTCGAGCTTTATTGGAAAACTACTTGAGGATCCAACGCTTGGACACCTAGCCGATGGTTTAGATAGTGAAATCGTTGCAAAGCTAATCGAAAATTCGCTGGTTCGATTGAAGGCCAGTCGTAATAACATTGATCTGAGTGGCACAAAAGATGAAAAAGATATGAACATGCTGATTGAAACATCTTTGCAGCGTGTTAAAGAGGAAAGACTAAAACTTGAGCATAGCAAACATCAACTGCAGGATTCTGATGATAAAATCGTCGAAGATGACAAGCAGAGCAACAGTTCGGGTAATAGTTATAGCTCTGCTAACTATGAACCATATGATTTCGACAACAATGATCTCTCGGACTGTTATCAGAGCTGTTCCAGTGAATTGACTGTTGATGAAGATGGAAATATGACCAGGAGTAAGTTCTATCAGATGCTGGTTGATGCCACACTATCCGAAATTGAGATTTCAACAAATACTGATGATGATCATCACTATGAATCGATTCGATTGAACTGTGATCCAATCTACGAAGAAATCAGTGATCGACCACCACCATTGCCACTATCCCTGCCACCGTGTAGTGATGCCGAAATGGATAAAAAGATTGCCAAGTCAATGTTCGAGGGAGCTTCCAAGTATGATATACTCTCGTATTTAGTCGATGCCAAAGAAAGAGGAGTGGTCGCAGAGGATACGTATACATATAGTTTCAGTAATTCATCGGACATAATTGTGGAGGAAGAGTCAGACAAGGTATCAGAGCGGCTGCAAGGTATCAGTGTTTCGGATAGTGAAGCGCGCCTGAGTCTTGTGTCTAATATTAGCACAGCCAGTGAAAGTGAAACAATGACAAAACTGAAGAAGACTGCCAGTGAAATTGAACGCAATGATTCCGGTGTGGGTTCGGAGACGAGTAAGACGTCGCGTAGTAAGTACCAGAGCTTACCCGGATCAATTCTAAACAAGAACAGTCCAATACATTTGTGTGAGGACTGTGATGGACCGGTCGAAACACAGGTAACAGAGTCCGGAGTAATGTTTGCTCCACTTGTTTGCCGAAAATGTGGCAAGAAGCGTGCCGAACGAAAGGAAATTGTCACTGAGATCGTAGAGACCGAGGAGAAGTACGGACGTGATCTTCAGATTATACTTGAGGAATTCTATCAACCAATGTTAGTAGCGGGTCTGTTGACGCAGGAGCAGCTCTCTACAATCTTCTTGAATGCAGAAGAATTGCTAGAGAACAGTCAGTCTCTGGCCGATAAGATGCGTGATGCTCTAGATATTGCCCTGGAACAGGGAGATGACGACTTGTTGACCGTGAACATTGGTAGACTCTTATTGGATGCGGCACCAATGTTGCATGCCTTTGAAAGCTACTGTATTCGACAGGCAGCCGCGAGTTTATTATTGGCCAACATGGAAAAAGAAAAGGAGTTGCTAAGGATTTTTCTGCGTGTGTCACAAATGGAAAACACTGTGTTACGTCGTATGAATCTGAACTCGTTTCTAATGGTAATTAGCTGTAATTGTTGTGATTGTTAATTAATATTAATTAAGATGATTTATTTATAGGTTCCAGTTCAACGCGTCACCAAGTATCCTCTTCTTCTTGCCCGTCTGTACAAAGTGACACCTTCACATCTCGAAGGCCGTGAGCTCTTGAAACAGGCTCAGGAAAAGATCGAGTTACATCTTAACCATATGAACCGCGAAGCCAAAGACGTGCCGACCAAACTGTGGCGTCGCATTTCCTCTTCGAGCCCAGGTCGTCGGTCCACCTGCGAGATTGATATGATCAACATAAAGTTACGCAAGATGGCCATCGATCTACTAGAGTGGAATCACGATGAGGTGCGTTTTGCCATCGAGGGTAAGCTATTATTTACACAGCCCACCGATAACAATTGGCGAAAGGGTCGCACAATAAAACTGACTCCGGTGAATGCGCTGCTGGTAACCAATGGAAAGGTAACATATTTTTCCATTTTTTCCAAAAAGTTATTAATGATTGTTGTATATTATCGCAGCCAAGTGCCAACTACAAATTAGATAAGGCACTTTGTGATCCTTTAAATTTCCCAAAACACACTGGTATCCGCGAGGCCACACTTTTATTGGTACGTGAGAAATCCGGACGGTACACACTTCTGCGAGAGCCATTATTTCTGGACCGGTGTATTGTTTGCACAGAAGCCGATTGGGAGGACTACTTTGAAGTGCAAGAGATCTCTACAAAGGAAACGTTTATTTTCAAAGTAGGTTTTTTTACTATCCATTATTTAGTTTTGTAATTTAAACATAAATTTTCACGTAGGCTGAAGACGGCACGCGCACCAAACATTGGTACGCCCAATTGCAGTATCACTCGCAAGGGATGGGACCGTGGAGGAAGCGACGCAATGCCCTAGCCAACATTATGATAAACGGAATGATGATGCGCTCCTGAATTATGGCGTAGCTGATTTACATCTTATATACAAATAACAAATTACATTTTATCTATTTTATTAACATATTTTATTTTGGATATTTTATTATTATTTAAACTATATGATTATACTCTGAAAAAATAAAAAAAAAAGCATTTTATTCAATTAATGTTTGAAACACAAAGCATGTAAGTAGATTTAACCTTTTTTATTTAAAAAAAATATGTTATGTTGAAGTTTGGTTGACCTATATTAAAATTTATACATTAAAAATAACTCAGCATAGAAAAATTCAAAACTCGCTTGTGCTCCTTCTTGTAATTTATATGACACACACACACAACGGGCGAACGCACACATTCTTGATCTAACTTGTGGTGGGCATTGAATAAGACTTCATAACGATCTAAATCACTAGTTGACACAGTTATAAAAGCGATTATAAAATACACTAAGAATATTACGCTCACACATATACACACACGCACGCACTATAGCGTGTCGCGCCCACAACAATAGAAATTATGGATTACGTCTTATACGTGCCTGTATGTTTGACTGACTTGAAGACAATGCTGCCCACCTAATTATTATGCATCGTGCGTAATAATACAGTTTTCGAGGTACGGACATTGATCGTTTGACTCGTCTCTTGTCGGATAAATTCTATTTTAAAATTAGATTTTGGATAATTAATAATTTTTATTTAATATTACATAATTTGGGCTAAAATAGAAATCAATTTATATGACGATTTAGCTTTTTTGAAAGGAATTTTGGTTACATATAAAACAGAGAACAATGGAGATTATGTTTTTGTGTTGAATGTCTTAAGTCGATGAAGTGGGAGATAAAGATACTAATCTAAGTAAATATGAATAAAAGGAAACAGGTAGGTAAAGTATACACAAATAACCGACAAATCATAATTGTTGTTATTTTTCTTAATTCACCCATTGTTTACGAATTATTAATTAATTTGGTAATGATTGAATAATTATTAGGAATAAAAGGCACACAAACGTGAACACACAACTTTTACCAAGGGACACAGACAAAAACAAACCAATGCAAAAAAAAAAAAATAGGAACAATGAAAACAATTAAAAATAAGAAATATAGGAGAACACACAGCTATAAGTGAAATAAGTTTAAACTAAATCGAAGATAAGAAGAAAGAAAAAAGTAAATAAAATAAGATTCAGTATTATGTAGACCTTCTAAATGTTTATCTCGTCGCCGTTAAAAATACGGGAAGAATTGATCCATTCATTAATTGAACATAAATGCTGATAAATATTAAAGAAGCAATATTATATTTTCTTTAATTTATTGGCACGTCAAAGATCCAGTTGATAATCTTACACCATCATCGGGAATCGTTTCTAATTTTGCCAGTGTGAAGGGTTTTGCGGAGCTGTATAACACATCACTCAATAAGTCCGTTTGGATAACTTATTCATCAACATACATTCCTTCAAGAGTGATACAATCAGTCCAACGCCGCTCTAGCATTTCGACACCTTTTTTG